>JBBPSB010000262.1:0-28535 GCA_038093375.1 Xerocomus brunneocitrinus
TTCCACTGCCTGATGTATTGAAAACTGGGGTGTAAGTGACACAAAACGCGCAGCGATAGACACCCACGCGAAGGACAGAGACGGCATCGGCGAGGGTCATCTTCTCATTCGCGTAAGCATCTTTACCCCGCTTGGCCGCCTTTCGTTTGGCTACGAGGGCAAGCTGGTGCTTTGAGGGGGCCTTTTTCTTCTCGGCTCGTTTAGCAAGCGCGACATGCGACGAAGAAAAACAGCGGTTAAGTACGAGCTGGAACGATGCGCCAGTTAGAACTACTAGTATGCCTCGACCAAATGGGGTGTAGAACTTACTGGCGAAATATAACGAGAAGACGACAGTACCGACACAGTACTGAGCGTGCACCGCTGGCAGAGCAGACCAAGACTGATCGACATTGAGGAGAAGGATTGAGCCCGTGGGAACATAACGCGTCTTTGAAGAGACCATGTCGTTTGTCAACTGCGCTCGTCGTTTGCCACTGCGAGCCTCGCGAATTCCAGTGCGCCATGTAGCGACGGACGCTCAGGGAACAGACCCATCCAACACCCAACGCGAAGTCATCCGTCGTATGCTCTATCCTCCAAACGTCCGCACCGGTTCTTCCCCGACCGGTACATGGCGTCCAGACGTCGCTTTCGCGCTCCAGCGCGCCATTCCCTCAGTACAGGCTCACAGAACTATCGAGAGAGCCTGGAAACTCTACCAGCGCCATCTGCGCAAAAAACGCGACGAAGAATTGCAGCGAAAGTTCGAGTGCATGAGGAGAGCAATGCAGGAACTCGAGGGAATTGATCAAGCATTATTCAAGGAGGCGAACAGGAGAGAGGACCCCAGGGCGAGGAGTATTGCAGAGATGGAGATGCTCAAAACCTGCACCAATACCGAGAAGAGGGCCATCGAGTCGAGAGTTAGAGGTCTTTTCCCTCGCGAGCTGAAAGTCCCAACAGACACCCCGTCAAAGGAGGGCTGGCAGCACGACTGGAAGCTATTCAATCGTCCACTATAGGTCAGTGCCTGTCTGGCTTATTGGTCACATCGCTTATATCCCATCTTAGAATCGCACTGCTACGCGTCCATCACTTATTAATATGTGGTAGAACTCGAATTAATGCTCTACACATCACTCAGAGTCCAATGGCCCTAAAGTCAGTCATTCTTTCATGAGGGATGCCCATAAAAGTATCCGAGACACCCTTTCCTGCTGTCTTTGCGACAACAGCAGCGTGAAGCCCCTCCAATGCCGTTGTCCATGAGCGCAGCACAGTATACCACTTTTTCTCGAGCGCTTGACTAAAGGTGGATGAGTATGTGAGACACTAGGCAAGGTGGAAACGTACGCGCGGTACAGCCCCAATCCCATACCAACCTGATCTATCCGACCATCCACCTTCCCTTCCAGAATGAGCCCTCAAGGCCTCACTGACAAGTTTTCCCCGTTTATCAAGTATGACCCAGGCATCATATAGCATGCATACAAAAAAGTCAACGTATCAATGCATTGGGGGTATATACAAGTGCGGGCTCTGTACCAACGTAAGGCTTTCATCATTCTTTTCAGAGCAATAATTGATCCTCTTCAACCGGAACGAATGACCATGAAGGATTGGAGCCATTGTGCGAACGTTTTAATGCACAACAATCTACGCAAATTCTACTACGAGTGTTCCAATCTCAAGTATTTGACAGATCTCATTAATGTGCCAAAGCTTGGTCAGGTTGGAACCCTTCCCCCGTAATTCTCCCCGCCATTGATCATCATATAATATCAGGAATCGATTCTGGCAATGCTCCCGAACTCCTGGCATAACGAAAGTCTACCACGACGCCGGCCCCTCCACCAGCGCCTTCTTCGGATGCGGCTGCCGTCAACGAGCAAGCGCGGATGCTCAAGGAGCATGAAGGCCAACAGGCTGCCCTACGCGCTCAACGAGAAGCGGAGGAACGGCAGAGGTTGGAGCATGAAGCGCAACAGCAGCGCGAATCAGAACACCACCAGCTGAGCGAGAAAGACTACCACAAGAGCAACTCTTGCAATGACAAATGATGCAGTACAACGACCAATCCGTACAGCAGGCGAGCGAATATCAAAGGGAATTGCTCGCCATGAGAGGCTAATATCAGAGAGGCTTGCCTTGCTTTCAGTCCTCCCACCCCTTCATGCTTTGTTCGCCTCCCCAACCGGTTTGCATCCGACTCTGCTTCACTCAACAAAAACAAACAAAAAGCTAAGGACGACCCATCCGACCCGTTTACCGCACCCCCTCCCAGCCCGTTCGCGCCGGTCGTTCACCGCACCCATTCGCGCGTTCTCCCCAACCGCCGTTTGGGCGAGGATGAACCCTTGCCCCAGCTCTCCTCGACAAGTGGTACTAAAAAAGAGATTCGACATTCATTATTGCCTGAATGCCTGAAGTGTGCAAAAACCATCCTCTGGAAGGACTCGATCTGATCTTGCAGGCCCATAAGATCGGTAATGGTCTCGTATCTATGGTTCGCTGAGTCATTGAAGAGCGCGTCAATTCATGCACCTTACCCCTCGTTGGGATCGTCGATGCCTTTGAGGGAGATATATTCTTCGTACTCGAACAAACCGAGACAGTGAAAGCGAAGCTTGGCCAGAATAAATTGGACATATGGTCGGATTAGAGATCCGTATCCTGTCACGTACTCCACCTTCCTGCTTACGTAAAAATCTCAGCACAATGGCGGCTTAACTTTGCTCAGATCGCGGCCACAAATTAATTATCTGAATAATGTAACACAACCAGATTCCTCAGAACAGCATAGGCCATATAACTGCCAAACAGAGTGCTGAGGGGACGAGATCTCGAGGCCGTGGCCAGTCTGTTCTCCATGGAAATGTTGTGCTCACACAGGTAGGCCGAACTGAGCAATTCCCGATGTAAAGGCACTACACATGGCAAGAATGAGTGCGTGGACATTGCGAACAAAGTATAGAGTGAGCGATACGGCTGATGTGATGGGCTTGACCAGTAAATTTGACGGGAATCACTCTTCATGCTTCGACCATATCCGAAAGGCTCTTCAGTAGGTCGGTTAGTGTCCAGGGCTGTGCAGGACTGCTCAGGACCGTCAGCTAAGACTAACCGTTCCACTGAAAGGCTGGGAATCAGGCCAAGGGGGGCGAAGGCGCCGTCTCAAAACATGAGCGCATAGCATGAACCTACTGGATGGATACCATTCAAGTGTGGGCCCGAGGGCAAGACCCGGCCTATCGTGCGGCGACGCTGGAATCCATTCAGACTACCCTCAGGCAGGCTACGGACACGTCGTGAGTATACAAGGCTGTCGAACCCACGGGTTGCGACGTCGGCGCTTTCACGGGGCTCGGCGGGTGCGTCAACAATGAGGGGTCACTGGGGTGTCCGATTACGGTCGCAAGCGAGACATCTCCTACGCCTCCAAAACGAAAATGAATATTGGTAGAAAGGAGCGTGGTCAAAGCTATCGAGGGGTTCCTCAAAAAGTGTGGATTGGGTGGGGGACCAGGGATTTGTGGAGAGGGCTGCCATTCAATGCGGCAGCACAAATTGGGCACAAGCTCAGCGAAGATCTTCAAGGAATGCAATTTTGGTGTGCGAGGTACATGAAGGTGAAGCTGTTTGACACATTTATCAGAACCCGTGGTTGTCCAAGTACGTCCAATGGAAAGTGGGTTTGTACGTCGTTTGCCTCACCTGCAAAACGTGCGGGTCTTGACTGCATTCTTCTATGACCGGAAAGACATAGGGAATATGGCCCAATATGCGGCATTCTGATAGAAACTTGGGCTGCTAGTGGAGGCGATGCGTTTCAATCATACCACCCTAACGACGCTTGCCCAAAAATATAAAGAGTCACCTCTCTAGATTTTGTAAAGATACGGTTGCTCCAAAAGGTATGTGTGAGGGCAACCTCCGTTCGGTGTCATTTATGTACTTGGCTCTTGGCTGAATCCGTCGCATGAGAAACGGACCACCAAACCCGCAGACATACGAATTTGGAATACGTAGAGGGGATTGAATGTTCGAATTCCCTATATTTGAACGCTCAGAGTGCGTATTTTTTTGTTGCTCAATTCCGTTGACCACATACGACCCTTGGACGGATCGGGATCCGACTGCCCCTGAGGTTTCCGTATCCAGAATGAACCTAACTTTGCTCGTTGAGAAGATGACTCGTACGCCCAGGGTTCCGCGCCGGCCCTTTTGTACAAATCTATTTAAGTGACTGTCCCTTTTGAATCTGGGTGGCGTAACATGGGTAGGCGAAGATCACGAGCGTTGATTGGATGGGTTATTCCGGACAGGGCAAAATGTTCAGTCGACATGTGTGCGGTCGGAATTGACCGGTGACCGAGAAACGGAACAATAAGCGGTGCGCGTCGTCATATGTCCCGACTCACCAGTTTGCGATCCGCTCCCTTTCGACGAAATGTTGCTGGATCGCGGGAGAACATTCTCTACGGAATAAATTTGCGTTGGATGAAACCTTTGGTGGCTTGAAGATAGCAATAATCACCGATTTAGATTAAACTGAGCGTCATGCGTAAGGATTCACCATAGTGAGATACAATTTTCCTCGCTATTGACTGTGGCGGTGTTCTCGTCCAATCTCACCAAGGGAAGCGGGCGATCTCCCGCTCCACCTAATGGAATTGAACACCGTGTCAGCCTCTGTGAGATAGGGCTATGTAAGTATTGCGAAAGTTCCACGAACCAAAAGTCACTGCGGCAAGAGGTTAAGGTTAGCCGGGCGGCCGATTCCATTTACAGCGAAGCCTTTCAAGGCTGTGCGGTGTGAATCCGATCATACATCAAGGACGGGAAACTGAACTGTCAGGGTCAATCCAAGTCCCCGCGCTCATATGCGAGACCTCGTTCTGCACAGTGCATTATGCCCGCCGCCCTGTGGAAAAGAAGGACTCTCCACTAAGCTGAAACTCTGCTTGGGGCTTCAGCTTCCATTCTAGAACAATCCATGGTCGCAATAAGAGCGCCACTCGCCTCTGATATCTCGTATTGACGGAGATAAAGACAAGTTTATGGTACAAGTACCCCTTTCGATTGATTCGGAATCCCCAGCGCATCCGAATCGGCAATCGAGATCGGCGTCCCACGCGCTGCCGCACACCGAGGTCTCCGTAGCAAGTAGACAACGCTAAGATTCTTCAGGGGCTCCATGTGATTCAACAGCGCATAACTCACACTGAATTGTACACATGTCAATGACAGGAGGGGCATCTTCGTTTGGGACCATTGGGGCTAATCAAACGCCCACGGCCATGTTGTATCCTATCAGGCGTTCTAGTACCTTTGAGCAGTATTAACAAATCACCACTATCTATTAGGTTGCTCACGGGATGACATCGACAGGTCCAAGCCGCGCCTAATCGCTCCACAGCGAAGGCCATCTATACACAACCTCCGCGGGGCCCGTATGGAGCACTCCACAGCGGTGGCTTGCCGATTTGAACCCCGTATTTTTAAATGGGTGTGTGGGTGGATGGGGGCGTCAATGACATGAATGAGCGAGTCCGCTACATTCTTTCGACGCCCCTTATACAGGTGCAACTTGGGTCTCACTTGGGAGCACTAGAAGTCGAGTCGGCTGCGCCTTGTTTGAACACTTGGCTACGGTTCCAATGGGGACGAGATGTGTTCCCCGGTGCCTGTGGCAAACGTGAATGATGGACGTCTGGACTGTCAGAGTCTGCGCGGATATGAATACATATGCGTGCTGTCACTACCAAGACCCCAGTGGCTTTAGTATCCTATGAGAGTGTCCGGAGTACAACCCGGTTGCTGGCAAAGCGGAAACCTTGTTGTTTTTCCAAGGTTTTACTTGGACGACGACCAGTGGCCGCCACCGGATGACAAGAACCATGATTGAACGTACGTTTGAGTGATTTCTATTGCTCATGCTTCACGTTGACCTCGTTCCAGGGACTGGGCCATGCCCGCTATCTCGTAATGATTCGGTCATTCAGACGGCACTCCAATAATCAATTCACGGACAAGGTCGCGGCGATCAACGCTTTATGTAGATTATCATCAATCCCATATACGCTCCGATTCTGGCGTTTTCAAGGTCCTTTAAATTAATCCTCCCCACTGCCCTCCCCGCTTTTCCTATCATTCTTCCCTTCCTCTGCGCCATGACCTTGACTTTTGAAAACCTTGTCTTTCAACATCCTTCCATTCTCGATGACATTGCATTCCATCTCGCCGTCGACCCCGTCCTTGGCCCTCCCACAAACCTCTTTTCGCTTTTGCTCACATGCCAGACGGTGTACAACCACCTGTCCATTGCCAACAACAGCAGTCTCTACGCAAGCATATTCCGTCACAAGTTTGACTGTCAAGCCATCGAGCGCCGCCTATCAGATAGGTGGATGTTCGCTCCTCGCTTAGCTCATGAACTCCGTGACCGCTTCATCGCGTTAAAGCACATAAAGCGAGGGAATCCATACCTTCGCCTGGACAGAGAAGCCCTTTGGAAGGCGTACCTGATGCTGCTAGAGAACGATGGTCGCAACGAACAGCAACTCTTTGGTTGGGCAAATCTCCCGGAATGGGTGCTCGGTGTGGTCGCTCTAAGGTCAATGGGTGCTAGTTACTCTACATCGCATCTATCGGATCCAGAAGGTGTGTCTTTGGCCCTATGGGTCCTTTGGATGACAACTACCAAAGGCGAGCTTTCTCCGCGGTCTCTTTACATATTTCTGATCGGCGTCCAGAGAGGGCCACGGCGGAAGCTCCTGCAGTACGTACTGCACTTACGAACGCAATTCTCCCCTTCTTAGTTCGCGGTTATCAGGTAGAGTTACCCGTGCTTGCTCTCGTGAGATGCTAAAATCCAGAGTCCAGTATCCTTCGGTTTTTGCTCCCGACACATATTTCTACCTTCCTTTATGTGATGAGCACGACGACGACACTGGTTTTTCTGGCCCCCCACCCCTTGTCACACAAATTCATTATCTTGGCCGTAAGCTTAAGCTCGCAGTACCTCCGCTTACCCCCGCTGCTCTCTTAAACTTCGTCGTTCGGCAAGAAGTTTGGCAAGATACAATTCCGCTCCCACCACTCAACGCCCGTCTCCCAGCGACACGGGAAGAAGCCACTGTCAGGAACCTTGGAACCCCCGCACTGACGCAGGAAGACGTCCGGGAATTTCATTATCATACCCGTACTCGCTTCTTCCAACAGAGCCGAGGCGTTTCTAGTGAGCAACTCGACAAAGACTGGTTTCGCTTGGTAGGATGCCACACTCCGACGACTGTAAAGCGACCCCTAAAGGGTATCGTGTATTCTCTTGGCACGTTGGTTGGTAACTGGACTGGCCGTATCATTGTGGGTCGACCTCACATTTCAATTTTTATTATCGGGGCTCACCCGACAATTCACGCAGGTTCCTGACATATTTGCGCATCTCAATGCGGTCGTAGATCACCGCATACCTGCTGCCCGTGTGCCATTAACGCAGGAGAGGATCTCATGCACCTTTGAGGAGCATCATTGTTTATCGTTTAGCGAACCCCTTATCGCTCCATCCCGCCATGATAGTCTCGGCGAAGAAATTTTCACAGCCTGGCTCCCCCAAGATTTGCAATTTGCTCGCCGCGCTGTAAGGTTTTCACACTTGTATTAACTCACATTATTTATTTCCGCGTGATGCACAGGGTGGTCTAGAAATCTTCGATCCTAGTGGGGGGAAAAGCACATGGTATGAGACGTATCACCCCGGCCGCAGGCACCCCTACTCTTCCGGGGCACATGAACGATTGTCCAGCGGATTAGATCGCGAGTGGTGCAGTCAAGATTCCGATTCGACGATAGAGGATGACGACACGGAAGAAGTCGACGAGTACGAAGACTTCGTCGAAGAACTGCCAAGCGGTGTACAGGATATCATCATCACCGGCGAGGTGGGTCCTTCCCCCCTTCCCCCCTTCCCCCCTTCTCGTTCATTCATTGGCTTGTATACAGACGCGTGAAAGACAGGGAGAAGCTTGGGGTTACCACTCGTATATTGGGAGAATTCGGCCATGGGACGGTTTGGTGGTCCTCCTTCGAATTCCGGTACGTAACATATCTGCTTCAGTCTCCCAATCTTCACCACGGATCAGATGAACAATCAGAATGGCAACACTGGCCGCTGGATATTTAAAGGTTACGTTCATGAACGCAGCCTTGTTGGCCGGTGGCGTGACACTGCAACGGACCTGCACGCAGTCGGGTTCGAAGGTGGCTTCGTTCTCTGCAAGGAAGATGAAGTGAACACAGCTTCCATGTTTGCATGAACGCGGGTATTTACGACGCGCTGTGCACGCATCTACGTTTTACTTTGGATATAATGATGACCTTATAGTGGCTAATACAGTATCGTATAGTATACATCATGCAGGACAATGATTCGGACCATGCACCATCGGATTCCGCTTAATGAAGTCTCGGCGCCACGAAACTACCGAATAACATAGCGCTTAGAGGGCAGTATGTCATCCCGAGCATCGGGTAAGTCGGGCCCTGAAGTTGCTTCAGAGAATTGCGCGGATCAATCAATAAATGGGTGGGCAAACAGGAACTTCGTAAACGGGGGTCGAGTCATGGTGTTTTCGAGTCGCCGCTCATTCAGTCGACTACCGCCTAGAGAGAATGAGGGTCTTCATTCGACGCTTGTATCTGAGTGGGTTACCCTCCGCCGGTCCGCCTCTCAATGAACCCCCTAATATTTGCATGGCCGTCGAGGGTCCCAAAGAATGCCCGCTTGGCAGCGTTCTCCCACAGGACGACCCCTAACTGCTTCGCATACGACAGCACGTATTCGTAATCGGCTTGCGAAGCAAAGTCCTTGTAGAGAAAACCTGTTCGTGTGGACAAATGACAAGGAGGCCCGGATCAACATATGCTGCGCATGGCAAGTGCGGTGTGAACGGACCTTCCGCAGATTTCAGACGATTTCTTTCCAGTTCCCATAACCGTATTTGATCTTGGACTGTCACAGGGAGTAACGGATTCTGTGCAATGACGTACGTGAGTGAAATGCCAGCGACGCAGTTAGTGAGCATATACATTCTTCCGCATTTGTGGGTGGGCGTGTGTCGTTAGATAACTGATGATCTAGAACGCCGCAGTCGGTCGATGTTTGGACCCTGAATTGAATTGCTGACATACCTGCTCTGCGGAGATACCATTGCTCAACGCTTTCCGCACGCTTTCACGCGTGAGCATGCCCACAGCCAAGTTCGGAAAACGGTACTTCATTGTGATAAACAGGTTCAGCACTGCAATCTCGAGGGGATTGTCTAAGACCCAAAACATAAGCTTCACCAAAGGTGGTTGCGCTGACCAGTTTACCAGTGTACGCATATATCCTGTAGTTGGTCTCTAAGACAATGAACCCTTGCGGCCCTGCCCCTGTAGTCAGCGCAACAGACGTCCCTGAGCTCGCCCGAGCGGTCCCCGATGTGCTCGAAGTCGGCAGTGGAGGGGAAAGTGAGGTAAGCGTCGTGGCCAAACGCGTAGGGCTGAAACGCTTAGACGATGCCTGAGATCACGTTGAGGCACGGTAGTAGTAAAAGGCAATGAACCGCTAAACCTTTCTTTGCCAGACGAGTCCGTAATCTCGAAGGTCCTCCAGCATCGCCTTTTGTGTTTCACTAAGCGGGTCCGTGGAATATTCCTGGGGGTCAAAAATGGTATTGCCGACTCAGCCACAGGAACATCAAGAACTGTATTATAGCTCACGCGTCCGAGTTCCATCGTGGAAAGCATGAAGAGAAAGCTGAGAACTTCGACCAGGTCCATTTGCCTTTCCTAGCACATACACGTATGGTCAGGGGATGAGAAATACGCAAGCAGTCGAACATACCTCCGCCATGTCCAGATACTGAAGTAAGAGACTCCACAGCTGATCATGTGGGGAGTGCAAAAGAAATTGAAATCCTGAAGAGGTGATCTGAAGGGGAGAACCGCTGTAAAACGTATGCGTTCAATTGGTGGGATGCAATCCGGTTGAATGCTTACTGGGCAGTCTTCATCAACTGGCTACGTTGGAGAAGATATAAAACGCCTTGGGAAGGTTTGGTCGGAAGTTGGCCTTGGCCAGATGACACCATGTAGTGGAGGATAGTCTAAATAGATGCGTGGAGTGAGTATATGGCAAAACTTCAAGTCTAAGCACTCACCTCCCATCTCTCCAAGGCATAGGCATCAAGTATGTCAATGGTAATGGGCTGTCTCTTGTCATCTTTTTCTGCTGGTACACCGAAGCTACCCGTAGTACCTCTGGGCACTACACTTCAGTCGACATGATCATATCACACGATTCTGTACTACGCACCCTCCCGTAATGGCCTGTCTCAGGCTTGATTTGAAAGTTGGATTAAGCGCTAGTTTTGCCGGAGAGTTTTGAATGATATGCAGTCCTATCATTTCCGCCAACGCGATATCATACACTCTGTCATGCCACAAATACACATTCTGAGCACCACCGAGTCGGCTGAAAACATGACTGCACTGACTTTCTTCCTTCAGGGACAACCCAGGCAGTCATCGTGTTCATCGGAATTGCACTTTCCAACCACAAAACATTCATGATGAGTTGGCGTTCTAGAGGTCCAAGTAGACTTGAGACATTTCAGGGTCCCATCAGGGCTTTGTTCTGGGCTTGGGCAACTGAACGTACCGAAATATCGACACGCATGAAGATGGACGTTGGTACAAGCGCGTCAACGTATTTTGGGATTGCGAACGCAAGAAGGGCAACAACGCGTGAGGAACATTTTCGGGGAAAGCGTCGGGGGACGGTTGTTCTTGAACGGATGGCATTCGCTATTGGGTTGTCGAGACAAGTCCCAAGTCAAGCTGTGCAAACACGCCTTGTAGAGCGACCCTCACCCAGAATCATGCTGGCCGAATCACACATGCTCCAGGACAGTGATTTCGCTCCAAGGCGGACGAATTCGATCCACGGGATCTTACGGGACTCGTCATAAGACTCAATGATCAATATTGTGCAACTGAGGCTTTGGCGAGGAGCCTATAAACGTAAATATCTTAGCGATCACGGGCTGAAGGAGGTCTGAGCCTTCTCTTTGCCTCACTTAATATCCTGGATTCGACCCTAGGTTACCGTGAAAACATTCCGCTTCAAGTTCAAGATGGAAGAGAAAGGCAGAAATGGCAAACACGCCAGGGTGCCTTTCTTCAAGTCCCTTTAACGATGCAGCCCAGTTGACCAACTCAAAGATGCTCCGTCGAGAGCTTGGATGCTGGGGCGGCTAAGCCACCCCAACATCGTTCCAATATTCTAGGAACTGTGTCTGGGTTCAGTAGGCTCGAAAACACGTCTTTAGTGTCCTTATGAACGACGTAATGGGACTCTGCAAGATTTTATATCGAAGCGTAATGACAGTTTCCTCTCTTCAATTCGCAAGTTCGTGGTCTTCCTTGCCTCAGGCTTGGACTTGATGCTTGGCTAGCATCGCTAATGGATTACTGTACTGTATGTGAACAATTCACTCTGAGGCTCCGACGAATGACAATATAGGCAATGCATTCATTTTCGATTGTGGATGGTAATCTCTCTTGGCTGATACGGTAGAACCATGTGCTTCCAGACGAAATGAAGACTGAGTGAGGTTGGTCAAATTCGACTTCTACCTTATACAGCGTCAATTGTCCCAAGGATATAAGCCCCACAATCTCGTCCAGTCGATGATCCGTATTGGAGTTCATTGAATATTGCTGGTCCCCGGTTCAGACCTGCTGCCGAACACCTAGTTTCAACCATTCGATCCGCTACTGTCATCGGAGGGAATACACACGGGTTCCATTATTGATGAGTCCGTGCTCCTACCACCCTCCTTACATGATATCTCTCCACATTTCCTGATCCCACACCGGCGTTTCCTATTTCTGCTAGTCATCTACCGTACAGAAGCCTCCACATCACTATTGTGTCTATTCCTCACGCGGTTTCCTGACGTTCACACACCCTAAGTACAGCGGTATCCAGGTGCATGGACATCCAACAGACCTATTTGTGACTGGCCAACTGACCCCAAGCGTCTCCCTCCAACCGCCTCCAATGCTCCGTGTTACCGGATCCAACGTATGGCGCATGGATGCGGCACGTTTTGGGCACGGTCATGGACACATGCGGAGGATACTCATCTCTCCGCGTCGTGCTTTCTCCGCGCCTTCGACGAGTTTAATTTTCCTCTTGATGTGCGCGCTGATCCACAACCGTCGATCGATAACTACGCGCCTTAGCCACAAAACCAACATCAGATGTTTCGATTGGTCTGGGCTCAATGCACAGTGGCAAATCTACTGAAGATGTATCAGTTTTCTGTGCTCCTCGAGGAAGCTGCTGAGGATGACCTGCTTCTAGGACCGTCTTACGTTAGTAGCCAATCCGGTCAGCGGGTAGTCTCGCAATGCACCAGTCCGTGGATATGATATTCCTGCAAACCTACGCACCATTTGCAGAGTCAATCTCAGGATTGAATGTCTATGGGGTGAATGCGGCCAAGAAACGAGTAGGCACTCCCTCGTTAAACATGTGCGGGAGAAGCATCTCGAGGACGGACTGGATACTTGGAATGTATGATTCAACCCTGGACATGCAAACTAGACTGGTGGCCCGGATTGACATGGTACGTCAACCAGGACTGCATGGCCTCACTAACATTACCGGATGTTTGAATATTCAAGGCCCGGCAAATTCAAGTTCACACTATCAGTACAGTGTACATCCTTGTGTGGAGGATGGTGTAGCCTAATCCTGCCATGAAATCTGTTAGATGCATAAGATCATTCAACAATATGACGCGTCAAAGTAGGTGCAGCTAATATTGTGGAGCACTAATGTCCCAGATGATGATCTTTGGTATCGCTCGTGGTGCGTGGTGGAGACGGGGTCGATCGTTGTATTAGGTAGTACGAACATACAGTACAAATCCAAAGATCGGGAATGATGGGTATGGAGTATGATTCGTTACGCAAGAGTACGGATAGGTGGGTGGCAGCGCAAAGCGCTGTCCGGCTCCAGTGACCTGGGCGATGATTGAGCTGCGAGGGCGGGTGGGAATATCCGCCTCGCAGGGCAATCATGTGCGCCGACAGATCCTGAAACCCAGGATGGTATAGGCGGATGCGGCGACGGCGATCAGCCGTTGTCGTAAGGGAGTGGGGGAGGGTGAAAGCGTTGAGGAGCGTAGCTCCGTGTCCACGAGTGAGAGGAGTGGTGCAGAAGAAAGAGGCTGCGCCATTCCCGACTCCGCTCGGCCAAAGACAAAGGTCTGTCTCTCCCGATCGTGCCTGACTACGTAACAGACCAGCACTCAAGTCAGGAAAAAAAGGGAGAGAATGTATATTGTACACCTTGCAGAGCAGTCCGTGCAAGAAAGAGAGTGAAACTAAGTACCTGCTTTACAAATAATTTATCTTGATTCTGATCCTTTCCGTCTTCGACAGTATGCTTCACGCCCCACGCTTCTCGGAAGGTGCATTATGCACACCTCCCTTCCGGTGACGCTTGAGAGAGTCTTCGCGAGCAAACCACACTCCACAGTCGGCGCAGTACGCCTTCTCCTTGAGGTGAACGGCCACGATATGCCGCGGCAAGCTTTCTTTATTCAAGGTCGTCTTGCATTGCTCCCAGTGACATGTTTCTCGTGCTTTTTCGTCCCCCGGTGTGATACCATGGACCTTGTGTAGGTGTTCAACGACGCTGCGCCTGTCGGGCATGACATGTGAATTACAAAGAGCACCGTCAGCAAGCCATCGGCATTTGAGTGTCCGTCGCGAGTGATCAGATCCAGAGTCTGTCGGCTCATTGCAGGGAAGGATGGCAGATGAGTGAGATTGGACTGATTGTCTGAAGTTGCTTCCTCCAGGTGTCGACTGCTGTAGATCAGCACCCACTTCCGTAGCCTGAAAATCATAATCTTTGAAGGAGCGGAGAAGCCAGGGGTCGGTATCCCAGTCGGAAGAAGGGGGGCATGTGTCCGCGACCCCCTCCAAAACGTAGCCCATCCATGCGTCAGACTGCCCCGTGTTCCGGTAGGAGTCAGCGACCTGAAGCATTGGAGGCGATTGGACAGTGACACTCGGAACACTAGGGAGGACAGGACCCGGCTCTAATTCAGGTGAATAGCCGCAAAAGAATCCTTGTGGTATATGATCCTGGTACTGGTTGGAAGTGAACGCTTCATTATTGTGAGTTCCCCAAGTGCCTCTCCGCTGAGACTGGCTAAGCCCATTGGGAGCAACTCGAAAGTCCGCAGGCCCTGTCGTAGTGGGAGCGGGAGGGTACAGACTTCCATACAGCGGATGACCTGTCCGAGGGTGTGCGAACTGCTCCATGATTCTGGGGGAAGGCAGTGAGGGGGAGTGTGCGTAGGAGGGTTGTTCACCCCATAGCTGACTGTCGGAATTGAAAATGGGTCAGCTTTATTTCGTGATCAACATCAAGGGTTGCACTTACAGATATGGGTCCGAAAGAAACCGCTTCGGAGAGTCTGACGAAGCGAAATGTACACCCCAATTAACATTGATCATCGCGCAAAGCTGAAACAGTAAACCTGGGCTTAGACGAAAGCATCCTTTCACGTCACCTTTATACGGAGTGAACTTAAAGGCGCTGGAAAAGCTCCAGCTAAACCTGGGTAAATGCTGTGAAAGAGCACGCCAAACCTGCGGCAAGTTTGACAAGATGATCATGGTAAGTTTTAATTAGAGCGGCTGATGTGCATACCATACCAGTCAGGATCGGAAATTGATAAGAGATGATAGATCAACTAGGGCGCCTGCAGGATCAGGGATAATGCACATTCCATTTAACGCACAAAAGCCAAGAGGTGCATACCATCTAAGGACACCTCGGAGTGGTGTGGCACGACATTGGAGGGGTGTTGGCTGGCACCTCCAAACGTTCCTGGTAAATAAATATTGATACACCTTCGGTGCCACTTGCTGTACAAATGTTGGTTTGATCGCTGATCAACTCTGAATGGGCGTGTTGGTAAACGAACGCCCAAACAATGCCAATATTAGCTGTGTAAGCGTTTAATCCTCGGAACCCGCCAACCACAGCAAGTACCAGACTTAAAGAAGCAGCTCCAAGTACGACACAGTAGGGGCATCTTGGGGGACCATCGAAAATAAACGATCAATTAGCAAGCCCGTACAATAGGTAACAATACAGGCGGAAGAGACTAGTCCTGTATCGATGATTTAGTTCGTGATTAAAATGAGTCAACAGATGAGTTACTTTCAGCCGCTGCAAGTAGCAAGATGGTTTTCCATTACCCCCCTACGAGTAAACGTGGCGGGGCATTTCGGGCAAGGCCATTTGTACTCGAGATGGATCTCTTGTACATGCCTGACGACGCAAGCCTTGGTGAGCTCTTCCCCGCACTCATCCCATAGACATGTAAGCACTGCAGTCTCATTGACTCGATGAACGGTGCGCAAATGTCTAGGGAGGTCGTTTCCAGGGACTAGGGCGTTACAACGTTGCCCATTGATGAACCAACCACATAGGTCCTCCCTTAAATTGTGACCGTTTGCGACCATATCGCAAGCGAACTAGAAGAGGGGTGGCGTTCAGCACCCTCCTCCAGGGATAGAGAAGAGAGATCACCTTAGCATCGGATTCAGTAATGAACATTTCGGAAGTTCTTTGCTCTGAGTAGTTGATTCCGAATTCTGGATTCTGGACGGGAAGATTTGAGGGCATCTTATAAATGTTACCAGTCCGAACTCCATTGACAAGATTTGTTTTCTTGACGTTGGTATGGTGCCCGATACCAAACGCCAGGGTAACTCAAAGTACCGAATCCCATGGTCCGGGCGTTAGCATTCATGGTGTATGTGACACGAATAAAAAACGGTTATGGCAACCTGAATGGTTGGGATTGGGCACGGCAGCGCGCCTTTTGGCTTGAAAATGGTGTCATATGTGTGGAGCGTATAGGAAACCCGATAGCGGAGTGCTTAGCACGCCGAGTGCCAAGGTGCCACAATGGAGGTAGGATATACAAGGAAACCTATATGAGATTAGGTTAACTCAAGACTCGTGGACTCCATCAACTGACCTTCACCTATAGATTCGACTTTTTTAATAGAAAACGCACGCGAGCAAGGGGTTCTCGCGTGCTGTAATGATCGCTAGTTCAAACAGCGGAAAAATAAATAGAAGAAGGCGCTGTCATGGACCCTGAGGACAAATCTCCAGTGGTACAAAAACCTGTTGCTTTTGAATCTCTTGCCAACGGTGTCCGGGATAAACGGATACTGGTGTCGAGCACGACGTAATAACTATCGAGCTTGGAAAACAAGGTTTCTGATAGAAATATGATTAAATCTGCTGGAGCGGTGACATTTTGATTGCGACTTACTTAGCATCATAGGACAGATGCTGCAACGATATGTGAACCACTCTCAGAAAGAACAGCTCGCTGCTGTGCAGAGACCAGCAAGCAGTTTTCAAACCGGGAAGGCTAGGTTCAGAGTCCTGGTTACAGAAATCATCGGAAAAGAATAGCAGATGGCAACGACAATGTTTGAAGAAGTTCAAGTGAGGTGAACACGAAGAGTCTTCCTGGTGGACCTGCATTGATAAAGTTCGATGTGAGAAGGTTTGCAACAAATCACTGTCAACGGAAACCTCGAGCTCAGAGTCCTCGGCAAACTTGGGTCATCGAATCACATGTTGTGTTGAAAGACCAATTTAGGCCATGCTTACTCATCGTCATACACTAACTATATGGCACGCGGAACAATAATAATATCCACTCCAACTCCTCCAACGCACTCCTGGCATACATTGGCAAGCACGCCACGGGGTTACCACTGCCCTACAGCATGGCCACTGGCATGTTCTTGGCCATCCAGATCGCCATGAAAGGCTTGCCAAGATGTTGATGCCTTGCCACAGTGCTCCGGACCCTGATGCCATCAGACGCGGTGTTTGTTTATGAATCTGGAGTCTCTGGAAGGGAGCCGTTGCCCAGCGCAATGGCAAATTAATCTTCTCATACCTAGCTGTGCCAATTACTTCATAACCTGTGATTACTTATGGGCTGGCTTGCACTCATATTATAAGTGGGTCAAACCCAACTTTGAGGTTAGGGTTTGCACTGGCGTAATCGTTCTTCGCCAACGCGCAACCTTGTACCATCCAAGCTCATCCATCCACGATGTCGCTTTCCATCCACTCAGCCGCTCAAAAGAGTAAGTTCCATGTGCTGAATTTGACTCGTGGTACTGATGCATCGCTCCTAGATCAACTATCGCTTGTGCAGGCTCTTGTTGCTGAGAATCCAAAGGTTGTCGACGAGGTTGATGCAGTGAGCTCTTTCCTTGTGGCGCTACCACTTCCAACCATTGTAGGACGGCCGTACACCACTTCACTGGGCAGCAGCCGTCGGAGCCACCGAGGTCGTGGGTTACCTGATCGATCGAGGGGTAGACGTCACCAACGTGGACAGTGGCGGCTGGGCAGCACTCCATATAGCCGGTACGATCGTCACAGTCAAAGATTCAGGCCTACCTCATCTCTGTTTCGTATAGTCAGCGCAGGCCACGAAGAAATCGTACAGGAACTCATTGGCGCCGGGGCGGACGTCAACCAGAGGAATGACAAAGGGATCACACCATTGTGCGACAGGCGAAATACTCGTCTTGCCTTGCTCATGCTCCTCTATCAACAGGCATTACGCGGCTTCCAAATCACGCATAGAGGTGAACTTTCCGGGTATTCTGTGACCCCACACTTTTAACGCATGGACGCCCATTTCATCACCCAGATCGGAAGATACCTGATTCAACGAGGTGCGGATGTCAGTCAATCATTCTCCACAGCACTGGGATGTGAAGCTCACCTTCATCAGATCAACGCGAGGGACAAAGCCAACCAGTTACCCCTGTAAGTGGAGTTGCCGTAAGGTGGCATCCGGCCGTCTCACACGCTTCTCTCAGGCATCGGGCTGCTACCACAGGTTCTACTGGGTTTATATCCCTTCTGTTGCATCCCCCAGAAGGTGTCACGACAAAGCCCCGTCTTAATACGGGTGATCGAGTGGGCAAGTATACTCTCACCTCAGACCGTAACATGGTGTAACCACTCGTGACCAGGGAACACACCGCTTCATTTGGCTATGGAATCCGCTCATGCTGAGGCTGCAGTTCTTCTAATCGAGGCTGGCGCAGATCGTGGAAGGGTACGTGCTTCTTGCAGACTCACGCATTTCAGACCGTTGCTCAAATGTCGTAACAGGCAAACGTCGAGGATATGACACCAGAGGACGTGGACGGCGTTGGAGGTGAGGAACAGAGAAGGGTGAAAGGATACGTCATCGATCATTGTGGTCCCCCGTGAAAATAGCGCTGTTCTTCTCTTTCAGACAAACGACATGAATGACCACGAGTAATTTTCCTGTCGTTGGCCTTCTTTGTCGAAAATAAGCATCTCTAAGGTTTACAAGTTCAGATTCTACACAAGTAGTTGAGACAGGTTTTAAGAATAACAGTTCTTTTGAGTAAGTTTCGCTACCATCCTCCGAATCAATGGTACAATGGGAACGACCAGAAAAGTAACCAACGCGATAAATGGTGAACCTAGAATATCATAATTTACTACGATAAATGACCAAACGCCTCCGACTACAAAGGCCGCTTCGGGAGAAGCTTGATGACGCGATGTTGCTTCACCTCCAGCCCATCCTTGCCAAAGTAACGCTCGGAGTCAAACGACCAGTGCAGCGAGCCGACGATCCAGTTTTGCAACCCCTCCACGTATATCGCGACTTGCTTGTCGAGCTCTTCGCCCCACGAAGGGAGCATCGCGCGGTTCTCCTCAAAGCGCTGGATCGTGCCCTTGCAAAGTGCACCGACGTAATCGACGGCGCCTTGCAAGTCGAGCCCCTGTTCGCGCATGAGGACGACGATCATGTTGTGCGTGTCACGCCGAGACTGCTCGACGTTGTAAGAAAAGATGTCCTGTCGAAATCGAATCAGCTTTTTTTAAAATGGGCGGTGGAGGATTTACATTGGACCATGTGACGAGGTCGTTGGTGGCTTCTTCCATGGCCATGATCACCGGGTGAGACATGACCTCGTCCGGCAGGTCGATACGCGCAGCGTATTCGATGAGTGCAAAGCACGGCTTGCACCCGCTCGTATCTCGCCTCACGGTGATGTACGATTCGAGATCTGGGATCCGTCCATTGGCGCGATCATCCGCTTGTTTGGCAACGGCGACAAAGAATAGATCCATCGTGTGGATGAACCGCTCCGTACATCCAGGTCCACCCGTCTGGATGAAACGGCTGAAAAATCTGTTCCGTTTTGACATTAGTTTTTCAGACACCACAGGAGCGTGGAATGGAAAGATACGTACGACTTGGACATCAATCCCCCGAGCTTGCTGGTCTCAAAGTGATTCGGGTCGCGGAAGGCGCCGATACAGCATTCCCGCATTCCACACGTGTCCGTCACGTCGAATTCATCTAGCCAGTCGTCCATGTTGAACAACCAGTTCATGAAATCGGAGCAGACGCGGAGGTGGAAGTCGTCAGCGTCTGGGTAGCATGCTGCGGTGAGCTCTCCGGCCTTGAGGCCCATGAACTTGGTGACGCGGGGTTCGACGAGCCGGGCGCCTTGTAGCAGCCACTGCTCGGAGGCGCGGGCGACCTTGTAGCAGTGCGGGCTAAGACGCAGGGGGTAGTGGCAGTCGGAGACCAAATCTGGGAGGATGAACCCATTGAAGGAATTCTCTGACACAGTGTCGTAAGTTGCGGTGGGAGACATGATGAGCGATCAAGGAGGGATAAAAACAGGAAACGACCGGAGCCCCAGGATATATGACGGAGAAGTGAACAATGAGGATGAAACATGCCAAGTTGTTATATACCTTTGTCCGGACATTAATTCCAGGTCATAATAATCGCCCGAGGCAGCTATCGAGCGTCCGAGCAAACTGGGCGCTGCCACGCTGTCATGACGGCAGACTAACCAGGTAAAGATGAGCTATGCAGTCATCGAGTGAGATTAGAACAAGAATCCATCAAGACTGTGAAACGTTACGTACCTGAATCATATAAGAGACAATCTCTTGGTCTCTCATAACTGAATATCAGAGAGTGACTGCGTGCTCGTTGCACATCGCAACAGATATGACAGAATTGGTTTTATTCTGCAGTTCCGCTGCTTGCACAGTGATACCGCAGATATCGAAACAAGAGCCGTTGAACTCTCCGCGATAGCTTCAGAGTACTTCATCGAGATCCTAGATGGAGAAACGGAGCGCGACGGGAGCGGTTATATGACAGGAACACATGGGTTCACAATCATGAAGCCTTGTACAAAGTACCTGAGATCCGATCTAATATTGCACAGCCGGCGAAAATAAAAGGCGTGAAAACCGACTTTGTACTGTCGCCGCCCGGATAACCGGGTCTGAACTGCCTCGATGGGAGTCAGGTTTCTGAAATAAAGCAAGGTTATGTAACCAGGAGAACCATTCGGAAAGATCGTCCTCTATGTTCCTCGCAGATGTCGGACCAAGGTCGCCGCATCGGCACACGCGACGCGGCCATTTCTCAACGACTCCTCAAATCTGGGGTAGTCAGATGGCGGCCCAGCCTTTCGAAGAGAGTCTTCTATAGGGTCACTGACCAAGTACTGTGATGGAGCATGTGAGACGACATATATCCTGTCTTGTGAGAACAATAAGGCTTCATAGACACGACAAATGAGCCCACCTTACTACAGTAAAATTGTCAGACAAGTTGAAATTGAGCCGCAAACAAGGTCGGTTTCAATCATATCTGGCTTACATAACACGGGGCCATTGTAGGCCTGGACTTGCAAGAAATGACTCTAACGATGTCCTCGTCAGCGCTCCCGCTCAAAGTTACCCCCGCGTCGACACCAGCGCGCCCAACGCCCACCACTGAGGTGGCGTCTGATGCGAGGACACCAACGAAGCAGTCAGTGGCAGCCATTCCTGGCGAAATCTCCAGCCCGCATGAACTGACAGCATTCGTGAGTAACATCCACGGCAACCCACTGCCCTTGTCACTCAAAAGCCGTGTTCCAGGTAGAAACGCTATTGGAGCAGCTCGATAACAAGTTTGATGAGATGTCGTCGCAGATTCTCGATCGAAGTCAGTCTTGTTCGCGTCCGCTTGTTCACCTCATAGACATTCTGCTTCTAGTGTCACAAATGTCCAACCGCGTCGACGCGCTCGAGAACGCGATCCAGGACATCATATCTGGAGATGTAGTGACTCCGAGTGCTTCCCCGACCCAGTTCCCTCCAGCCCCATTGCCGCGGCGAAGTGTAAGCGGTGTGTCATGAGTCCTCGCGGCTACTGCTCCCGCTCCGTTCGTTGTTCTTGCTTGCGTTGAGATCTTGCCAAGTAATCATAATGGAATCCTTGTTTGTTGTAAGCCCACACGTGTATCCAGCCATCGAGACCAACCAACGGTATCCCGTTGTTTGTCAGTTCGTTATTGCTCATTCATGGATACATCTGCCTCATTACGGCACTCGGTCATATACTCAGGTCGCTGCGAAAAAGTTGACCCAACTATCACCTCTCCCTCCAGACAGTAAATCTTAATCCAACGCCGGCACCGTCGGACCAGCCAAACCTGGCGTCAACCGTCGAGGTGGCGCGCCACCAGGTGGCCCTCCACCAAGCATCCCAGACAGCATCGCACCAAACGGGTTGTCGGGTTGCGTCTTTGGCGGTGGGATGGCAAAATACAGCGATGCGATCTCGAGCAGTGCCTAGACCGTGTGACCGCTCAACGTGCGTCCAGGGCAAAAACGTGCATACTTACGGAACGGACCTCCTTGCTAGCCAGGACACCACCTTTCGATTGATACGTACCGCACAGCCGGATCCAGCTCTCGCGCATCGTCTTGTTCTTTTCAGCGTTGGCTCGCTGACACACCAGCACAGCAAGTTGGCAAAAGTTAAGCACGTTGTCTGTGGTCAGCACCACGTCGCTCGAATCGGTAACTGGAATGGCCGAGGTTTCCAGTGAAGAGGCCAAAGATGGGCGAGCGGCTATCATCTTGTTGACAAATTGGATGATGAACGTCCGCGCTGCGAGTATATTCCCGTTTTCTAGGTATCTGTCCAAAAGAAGTTGAGCTTGGGTAGAATTCAATCGAGGGCAAGGGGGAACCAACGGGACGGTACCACGGAGGGCAAAGTTTCCCGGTACACCACCAACAGCAGACCAATCCACCATCATCTGTGCAAGGAGGCGCGCGCTATCCCTCTTTCCAGATGCCAACAAGTGTGGCTCCGCAGCATCATATGTGCCGTCTATTCATGGAAAGCAACGTTGTCAAATGGGTGGGATCTTGTGGAGAGTGTTGCAGTACCTTTGTAGAGCAGTTCTCCGATATAATGATGAAGATCAGGATCGCCAGTGGGATATGAACCCTGTTTAGCTGTCCACCTGGTTACCATACATCAGCTACGAGATCTGAGAAGCGAAAGGACACCACAAACGCGACCGCTCTATCAATTATTGTCTTTCGCCACGTCCCTGAAGAACCCGTGAGCGCAATAAGTTGTGTGATCCTCCCTAACGATGAGGTGTCAGAATCACAGCCCCGATAGTCGGCAGTGACGAACCTCTTGATTCATCTGAAACGCTTTCCCCCTTGTTTTCGTACACATCCAACAAGAATAAGGCAAGATCCGTTCCGCTACCTTGCTGACCTGCCTTGAGCAGTTCCCGCGTGGACTGGAAGAGCACATCAATCGCGGTATCGTATTGTCCTGCTTTAGAGTATCGAGAGGCAAACGTGCGCGCTTTTTGATGAGCCTCATAAGCCTGACCGTTGGCAACTAATGGTAGGATTGCATTCAGCGCGCGAGACGAGGAGGCTTCACTAGCGGGCATTCTGTATGATTGTGGACAAAGGGTATGTACGATCGTGTGTTGGTCATAGCAGGGTATCAAGAGTCTCTATGGCGAGACCAGTGGCACTCCCACCACAAAGAACATTCTATCAAGTGATAATAATGTACATCTAGTGATTAGAATGATGAGCTGCTCAGGGAATGCTGTACGCTAGCCAAACTTCCCCGATCTGGGGATCGGCACCAACCCAATCTTTGAGAAGCTCTGCAACCGCAGTCTTGACCACCCACCCCACAAGAATGACCATGGTGGTGAACACGGGGTGGCAGTCCAACACGACTGCACAGACGACCTGAGTCAGCCTTCCATAGCTAGATAGAGCACCTTACCTCGGATACCGAAACCCGCAGCCAAACCACCAAGTACGTTCCGTACTACCCATTCGCGATCGAGCTTGTCCTCGTCCCAAATCTCGAGTGCGCTAACTACCCAAGAATTCGCGTATGGTGTCTCGAATCGGTACGGGCCCTTGCCTGGTAGTGATACCGATGGACGCCAAATCGTAAGGAGAAACAGCAGAAAAGATTTAGTGAATGACGAATAAATGATTGCTAGCGGAATGTGCGACATCCTAAAAAATCAAAGAAGTCAGATACTCGACTGCGTCGGGAGGTGGAAGTCTTACTTGAACTGTTGGCGTAAACCAGACAAGTCGGTAGAACGAAAGCCCCTCCAAGACCTGATCCGATCGGAGAGTCCTAGTACAATATAGGACGCAAGCACCACTCCCGCGTGGAACGCGATCGTTTCTGCCAAAGCATGATTCACTGAGTAGAGCAACAGAAATCAATCGCTAACCTATAAAACAAGCCACGAGAATGCGCAAGAATACTACGCTTGTGTCAGTACTCCATTGCGAGAGGTCTGCGACAACCTGTGGGTCTGGGTGCTCATTGTCAGACCTCCCTGAATATCTTGTACTGGGACGTACTAAGCTGGGCCCAACGTATAACTGACATTCCGTGTCAGATGATGAAAGGAAGATGAAACTCTGTCACGAACACGCATCAACCAGCACTAATCCACCTCCGAGCTTCAAAATATGTAGCCATCTGGCCTAGTATGAGTAATGTAAGCAACGGTCGTGCGATGGGGGAACAAGCAACCTTTTCTCTGGAAAGGGCCTTTTGTCGCGGAGTATCAACCGCTTTCGCGTCTTCCGAGCCGACGGTCTCCCCAGGTGGGACCTTGATCTTTTCATATGCTTTACGTGGCTCGGTTCCTCTGTTGTACAGCAAATGCCGGTATACGCCCCTCTTGAGTAGGATGAGGTCAAGCAAAAGTGTGAGCGTATCGTGCTCTACGTAGGGATCTGCAAAGACAAGACATTTACTCTGCAACCTGTTTTTAATTCACGTCCTCAGTTAGAGTTGGATAGTACTGACGCACTGTTCAAGGCGCAAGTTGTATGCAGACTCGTAGACCGTGTAGAGATGAGATATTGGCTCTGCGCAAGTAATACAGATGGCCATTAGGAGGACAACATGATGAAGGGTACCGTGAGAACATTTTGTTCGAGACTAGAGTTTGTTCCATCTTCAAATCAAAGCTTCAAAGCTTCAAGCTTCATATGCTAGTCAACGACTGATTGCTTTGCCTGACTCGGACGAATGACTTTCTAATCCTATCCAACCATTCCCCGGCGAGTAGTACTTCATCCAAATGATACTTTTGCACGACGGTCTGCGTAATACACATCTGCCGAAATCGCCCGTTCAGCTCAGTATCCCTTCTGATTCTCCAAGGCACTATTTGCTCGATATCATACTGAGACTCAAATAAGTACAGGACGTTTCAATGGCTCTCAGTATACTTGCATGACAGCAGTTTTCATCAGGTATTCCTATCCTAGGGCTGCGTATAGGTCTTTGGATACTACAGAGGGGGGTTGAAAACGACATATCGCTTCAAGTAGTGATAGCGCCCTCTGCGCGCCTAGGCAATGAAGGGGAACATTGCTTTCCTCCCTTTGGGATAAGCGCTTCCAAATTCCTTCTTGTAAACAGCGTGTTTCTTTGCAGCCCAGATGTACATTTGTCCCGCGGCCACGATCAAGAATCCGTAGGCTTTTTGATTCCCCTTGTGAGAAAGTGCGAAAGTGCGCAGAAGAGGCGATCTCACCAGTCCAGCTTCCGGTCATCAGGGCAATGGCGAACCACGCAAGACTCTCGAAGAAATAGTTGGGGAAAGACACGAGTGAGAAACCGTATCCTTGAGGAATAGCACGTTTGCGCGTCCCAGCGGGACGAAGGTTGCGGAGGTTAATGTGGGTAATTAGGTTGGATATTTGGGCGAACTTGGTTGCAAGAATGCATGAGGCTCACACGAGACGACGAAAATGTCAAAAGAAAACTTACTATCCAAATTGCGGTACAGGCCCAAATGAAAACGGGGTCGTTCCTTGGCGTGCCACGAATGTAAGGGGACATCGCTGAATATTGTGGACCGTAGATCGCTAGTGCCAGGAATAGCCCTATATGCGTGAGGATATGAACTCTGAACTCCGCTGAATCAAAAACCATGCACATACCGCTACCAAGGTGATAATGGGCTGAACTACATGCGGGAATGAGTGGGAACCACCAACCACAACCACGAGAGATCTCACTTTTTGAAAATGTTCATGACTGGCATGGTGTCATGAGAAAAGCGATGGATACTGGGGCGAAGGATCTTATGCTAACTCAAGTGAACGTGGATAGATGACACACAATAGTGTTTCAAACTCGCGCTTTGCGAAGTGAAGCATGACAAGCGCATACACGAAACTATAAGTCGTATAAGTATCTGGAAGAGAGAGGAAGAAGAACGAGGACAGACCGTTGCAGCATGCTGTGATAAACTGGACCACCCCATATGTATTCGGGAAAGTGATACAGTATTGGGTGAATGACCAGTGGGCCACCCTTTGCAGTCACGTCAATTCGACAACGGGACTGCCTTGCTACCGACTCACGTATTCAACCAAAAAGACCGTCTTCCAGCTGACTTGATGGCCAAGGTCCTTGATGAGGAACTCGCCACCATCTACAACCCCCGCGTCCGCTAACTTCACCTCATCATTCAGGGTATTTTTGCTATCTTTGAGAGTAAGCTTTTGACGCGCAGGATAAAACTGCGAGGAGTGCAAAGTTATATCCCGCAGAGTAACATTGAGACTTGGACTTACTTTGGGGAATTTTGTGGCAACGGCTACCTTGACGTCGTGTATTGTCGCGTCCTCGACCTGTTTTCCTGGTATGTCGAATTGACTTGGAAGCCCACGGGCGATGGAGATGGGTTTTCCTGCGGGCGACACTGTGACCGAGACCATTGCTGCTGCAGGTTGAGAGACAAGTCGCGTTTCTCCCGAGTCGCGTCGGAAGTTACTCAACGCTACAACCCGGTAATCCCAACTCATCCGTTGTCATCGATTCATCAACGCCGGACCCAGCACCTTCGACAGATTATGCTGCCGTTGTCATTGATCAATACCAAATATCCTGTCCATGCATTCCGCCGGTCTGTTCAGACATGTCTGACCAGTAAGTTCCATTCCTAGTCCAAACCAGCGCCAAGCTCATGGAAGGCAGGACGAATGCTATCTGGAGTGTCTTCGGTCGACTTAAAGTACGATGAGTACATTCCACCCAACGGCAACAAGACGGAACGACCCCTCGTTATTCTCCACGGGTTTTTGTAAGTATTTCGTTAGCACCTTTTCTGCAGCTGACTGGATGGCGCATCTCGCAGCGGATCCAAGCGGAATTGGCAGTCACTCTCCAAGGCATTCGCGCGCGATCTCGAGCGTCCTGTGTATAGCCTAGTGCGCAATTGGTTCTTTTTGGACGTAGTTCGCATGGGGTGACACAAAGCTGCGTAGGACCTTCGCAATCACGGCTCTTCGCCACACGTTCGACCCATGACTTATACCGACATGGCTGCGGACGTTCTTAATTTTTGTCGCAAATTATCCTTATCGAACATTTCCCTCCTCGGACATTCCATGTACGTTTACTGTTCCCTTGTCTAGATGTGTTCTGAACCTGTGCACAAGGGGCGGAAAGGTCGCTATGACGTTTGCTCTGAACCAGGAAACGCCCTCTGATTTTCTCAAGGATCTCATCGTGTCCGACATCGCCCCTGTACGCGCTAAAGTTTCTAATGATACTGTTTTGCACATCCAAGGCATGGAAACGATCGAGGCCAGAAATATTACCTCCCGAAAGGAGGCCGACGAGATTTTAGAAAAATATGAAAAGGCACCGTTTCCTCTCTTACCATAGCTGGTAGACTGACTAGCATTCCAGGATCCTAGCGTCCGCGCATTTCTGTTGACCAACCTGAATGGCAATCAGTTACCATTAAAGTTTAAAGTACCGATAGAGATACTAAAGGAAGGTAGACCCGAGACCGAATCATTTCCCTATGTTCCTGGCGAACAAACATGGAACGGACATGTACTATTCGTCAAAGGGACGAAGAGCAAGTAGGTTGCGTTCTTCCGTAAGGATATCTTGTTTCTAACATTACCAGATTCATCAACCGCCACAACAAGTCGCTCATAGAAAACTTCTTCCCTAAGAGTACCATTCAGGAACTCGACACCGGTCATTGGAGTAAGTTTATGTACTTTTCTTGGTTATTATGCTGACTCTGTATGTAGTACACGCAGAGATGTAAGAGGTGTACGACCCCGCGCATTGCTGACAATGCTGATCTCCTATTTCTAGGCCCAATGAATTCAAGAAGCTCGTAGTAGATTTCGTAAAAGGCTCATAGAACTAACCGGGTACCGTCATACTTCGAGGTTCTGGCTTACCCGGCAACCCAGGACTGGATTTCGAGACGACATCTAGTTAACCAGTTTATTACCTCAGGCATTTGATTTCTTTGTACAGGGCAAATGGTTCCGGCACTTGCGACTGAGATGACCTCTCCACTTCAGGCATTGTCGATATTCCCCACGCCGGTTAATGTGCTATGAACACCACTGGAAACTAAAATGTCCCTCTTTATTGAATGGAGGAGTCCCAAAACTGGATTTCATTGCGTCCAAATCCTTATTGTCAAGGCTTACCCAAGAATTCGTGGGTACCCGTCCTGGATCGGAGGCGTAACAAAACGCGAGTTTGATGCATTGTGGGTCATAAGTTCCCCAAGTAAGTCCGCCGGGCCGTCCTTGTTACCCATACATCTGGTCGGCTATAAACATCATGCACTCGCCAACCACGCTTTCAGAGACATACGCACGAAATGATACTATATTACTTTTGCAAGATAGGGCGCCATAGTGCGTGTCCGCAGATTATTCTGTTCGTGAAATGATCCCAGCCTCCATCGGTATCTCCTCAACATCCTCCGGCTCTTCGTCTGCCTCAATAACTGCGAACGACATTCGTGCCCCAACATTACCACGGCTGGGTATTGACGACAAGCCGAATCCACTGTCGATCCCACCCCTGCCATATCCG
Organism: Xerocomus brunneocitrinus; assembly: GCA_038093375.1. NCBI lineage: Eukaryota > Fungi > Basidiomycota > Agaricomycetes > Boletales > Boletaceae > Xerocomus > Xerocomus brunneocitrinus. Next base: position 28,416 of record JBBPSB010000262.1, read on the forward strand.
CCCCGTACGTCACATAACTCTCGGATGCTCACGATGAATCGAGGGGGAAGAGTGTACATGGGTACGAACTTGAAGGTGAACAGCAGTGTCATCTGCCATCCCCCCGCTGGGGCCTTTCCC
>JBBPSB010000263.1:0-28457 GCA_038093375.1 Xerocomus brunneocitrinus
CTGGTCAGGCTGTGGCAGGTCCATTTCAGGGGCACACAAATTCTGTCCACTCTGTTGCCTATTCTCCTGATGGAAAGCACATTGTGTCTGGCTCTTATGACAAGACCATCAGGGTTTGGGATGCAACCACTGGCCAGGCTGTGGCAGGTCCATTCAAGGGACACACAAATTCTGTCCAGTCTGTTGCCTATTCTCCTGATGGAAGGCACATTGTGTCTGGATCTGTAGACAATACCATCAGGGTTTAGGATGTAACCACTGGTCAGGCTGTGGCAGGTCCATTTCAGGGACACACAGAATCTGTCACATCTGTTGCCTATTCTCCTGATAGAAGGCACATTGTGTCTGGATCTGTAGACAATACCATCAGGGTTTGGGATGTAACCACTGGTCAGGCTGTGGGAGGTCCATTCCAGGGGCACACAAAAGATGTCAAGTCTGTTGCCTTTTCTCCTGATGGAAACCACATTGTGTCTGGCTCTTATGACAAGACCATCAGGGTTTGGGATGTAACCACTGGTCAGGCTGTGGCAGGTCCATTTCAGGGGCACACAAATTCTGTCCACTCTGTTGCCTATTCTCCTGATGGAAAGCACATTGTGTCTGGCTCTTGGGACAAGACCATCAGGGTTTGGGATGCAACCACTGGCCAGACTGTGGCAGATCCATTTCAGGGGCACACAAATTCTGTCCACTCTGTTGCCTATTCTCCTGATGGAAAGCACATTGTGTCTGGCTCTTATGACAAGACCATCAGGGTTTGGGATGCAACCACTGGCCAGACTGTGGCAGGTCCATTCAAGGGGCACACAGATTCTGTCTGGTCTGTTGCCTATTCTCCTGATGGAAGACACATTGTGTCTGGCTCTCATGACAAGACCATCAGGGTTTTGGATGTAACCACTGGCCAGGCTATGGCAGATCCATTCCAGGGGCACACACATTGGGTCCACTCTGTTGCCTATTCTCCTGATGGAAAGCATATTGTATCTGGTTCTGCAGATCATACCATCAGGGTTTGGGATGCAGCCACTGGCCAGACTGTGACAGGTCCATTCCAGGAGCACACAAAATATGTCCAATCTGTTGCCTTTTCTCCTGATGGAAACCACATTGTGTCTGGCTCTTATGACAAGACCATCAGGGTTTGGGATGCAACCACTGGCCAGACTGTGGCAGGTCCATTCCAGGGACACACAGATTCTGTCCTCTCTGTTGTCTATTCTCCTGATGGAAGGCACATTGTTTCTAGCTCTTATGACTGCTCCATCAAAGTATGGAAGGTTCAGGACCTTTTTCATTTTCATACCATGCATATGAATGATGGCTGGATTCAATTTTCACAAGATGTATTATTTGGCTGGACTGCCCCTTGGAACAGGAATGAATTTTATTTTCCCACTATCTCTTTAGTCATGGCTCCTGACAAATGTTACCAAGTTCACTCTGATACTTCTTTAGTTGGAGAGTCCTGGATTTCTTGTTGGAAGTGATTCCCATGTTCATTTTGATAGTCTTGCTACATTTTCTGTACTGTAATTTTTATGACATTCCTTTCCTTGATTCATGTAGTCTGAGATACAAGACAAGGGTGTTCGTGCTTCTACAATTGATCTTGTGTAATTTTGTCAAAACCTCTTTTGGCAAACAAGAATGGGTATGACGAGGACTCAACTCCAGAAAAGAATAAGTATGTGGAAAATAGGAAAGGACAGGAATCCGAGGTGTCACTTCACTCGCCACACGTTGGCGTCCGTCGAGGTATTGGCATGCAAGGAGAAACTGCGCCGACGTCTTCTTCACACGCGGATCGCACCATACTACACACGCGAGGAAAGAAAAAGAGAGGGAGCTGTTTGACAGACACGCTGTCCCCGTGCCCCGGTATGGGTGCCGGAGGATGCGTCAGCTCCAGCGAAAGGGACCGCTCGCTCGCTCGCGCGACCAGGCAAGGCCATGATACTACAGCCGGCGTCGGCGGCGTTTGGCCTGGTCTTGGATATGATGGCCCCGCGAGGCGGATTATCGCTAGTATGTATCTGCGTATGAGAAGCTGAGGGACCGGTTAGACGTGGATTTTGACAAGTTTGTCTAGGAGTTTTCAAAGGTCTCGTTCGGATTGACCGCTGAGACTGATGTATCTACCCCTAGATTTGTGGGCACTTGAAGGACGTCGATGATGAACGTGGCCAAAGCTTGAAGGCTGCCAAGAAAGAGCGGAACGGATACCTGTCGAAAAGAGGTGTGTGATGTCGCGTTGAGTGTGCTTTCACACCCAGTCACGCGTGTCCCAACCCGATTCAAGGGTTGCTTATAATGTGTTTCACGTTCATCGTTCTAAAGGTCGGCTTGACTGTGACGTGACTTCGGACTTGTTGCCGTGCAATCGGTCGCGTTTTATCATCAGCGCAGAGATTAGCATGGACAAGAAATAGTCGATTCATCCAACGGAATTACCTGCTTAGGACCAGGGTAAATTCCGTGAACATGATAAAAATGTGCTACGCGAAAACAGATGAAGATCATAATGATACAGAGATGTGTTTGAGTAAAGAAAACAAGATGAAATGACTGGCATGCACCACTATGGTGGTGGCGGCGGTCGTCGAATCGTCACTGGGGGCTTACTCCCTCCCGGAGCGGTTGGCGCAACACCAGCACCCGCAGCACCGGTAACGGCACTCTCGCCGGCCGGTTTCAGTCGTTTTGCCAATGAATCGTCCGCATGGATTTCGTCCTCTCGTCCGCGCTTGTTCGCAGCGCCCATAATCTGTACACCGACGGTCGATGACGACGACGCGGCGGGTGCAGTCGGGGCGGCACCACCACCATGTGCACCACGTATGCTGATTCCGCGTCCGCGTCCGCGGGGTGCGCCCCGTCCTCGTCCTACGTCAGGCGCGCCCAGAGAGACGGCACCGCCGAGTGCCCTGCGTGCTGGACCAGCGCTGGCGGATGGTGGCGCCCCAGGTGCAGTAGCAGGCGCAGACGCCGCTGGAGCTTTAGGAGGGGCAGTTTTCGATGTAGAGGCAACAGGCATAGTAGGCGTAACAGGAGGAGCCGCCGAGGTTGCAGCAGGAGCGGTAGCGGTAGCGGCGGGCGCCGTGGCAGGCGCCACATCAGGTATCAGTCCGGCCTTGCGCCATTCCAAGACCTGCGCCTCCAGCTCCTTGACCTTGGCCTGCGCACGAACGAGCTGAGCGTCCTTGAGTTTGCTCTTGGCAGCTTGTTCCATTCGGCCACGTTCAACTGCAGCTGAAATTTCCTCGGCGTGCTTGGCTTGCACTTCCTTGTCGTGGGCTGCAATGGCGGCTTTTGTGGCATCAACAGGCGAAGATTTGGCGGCTTCTGCCTTGGCAGAAGTGGCAGCAGCATCAACAGCGGCCTTGAGTGCAGCGTCATGCTCCGTACGGAGAGTCGCACGGAGAGATTCAATCTCTTGCGCGTGTTTCTTTGTTATTTCCTCCGTATTCGGTGCAACAGCAGAGTTGGCGCTGATCTCGTTCTTGGCTTTCTCGACAGCCGAAGTAATTGCCGATTCTCTCGTCCTTTGCATTTCTGAAACTCTGATCTGGAACTTGTCCTAGGGGCGTCATAAGAACACGTGCCAAAGAATCAAAGAGGTTGAAGGCTTACGTTTGACTGCTTCAAGTTTCTAGCGTCATTGATCGCCTTGTTCGCACGTTCCTCAACAGTCTGGATAAATAACGAGTGAGCAAACTGAGAGGGAGTAAGGACGCTGGGTTGCACACCTTAAGGCGCTGAAGGGCTTCGTCACGAGCTTTCGTGAGCTCCATTTTTTCTGCTTCGAACTGGGTCTTGACAACATCAGACGAGTCACCGCCAGAAGATATGGTCCAACTCTCTTTCTCAGCAAGCAGCTTGTCCCTCTCAGCCCGCAAACTCTCCTGCTAACGCGTGAAAAAACGCATTAAAGCATGGGTAAAGGAACTCACAGTGAGCGATGATTGGTCAGGTGAAGGAGTACCTGGAGTGGGAGCAGCCTTGGAGGCCTTCTCATCAGCCAGCGCTTTCTCCAAAGTCACCTTCTCTTGTCGCAGGAACTCAAGCTGACTCGTAAGCTCCTTGGACGCCTCTGCACTAGTCCCGGCGTTACGAAGCGAATCCCTCTCCGCAACCACGGTCTTGAGCTCTGCTTGCAAATCAACGAGCGCCCGGTTCAAGGTCGACTTCTCGCCGTTAGAAGCGCCGAGCTGTTGTTTCAGGTTATTGGTCATGTTCCTCAGCTTGCGCATATTGTCATCGTAAGCTGCAATCTGGAATGAAAAGAAAAATGCTTCAGACACTTCACGACTGGGCAAAGCCCCGATTCTTTACCTTTGAGGCGTTCTCCGAGTCTTTTGCATCGCGCTCAGAGAGGCGTTTCTCAGAGTCAGCTTTTTGAGTCTTCAAGCTTTCAACTTCCTCTTTCAGTGTTTGCAGATCAGCAGGGTCGATACGGTCGTACTATGAACGGATTGAATAAACAAAACGCCAGGTGGGCAGGAACCACCGACCTTGCTCAATAATTGTGCATTGCGTTCTTGCCAGCGCTTGCTCTCACTCTCGAGAAGTGTGATCTGAGCATCCCGGGCCAGGAGTTCGGCGCTTGCAACGCGCGCCTGTTCTTTGGCAGGTTCGAGTTCGGTAGAAAGCGCTTTGAGTTTGGCGTCCAACTCGCGTGAGCGTTTCAAGTAGGTCTCGCAGTCGGCGCGTAGCGTCACGTTGCTCTCACGGAGGATGCTGAGTTGGTTGATCCGCTCCAACATCTCGGTATGCTGTGCATCTGATGCGGCTGTTTGGACAGCTCGCTCGCGTTCCTATGAAACGACTCAATAAAACAGGCACTAAACACCCCAGCCTAACTCACCTCTGAGAGTGTCTTACGAACGTCCTGCAAGCTTTGACTCAAGTGATCAAGCTGGGTCTTGAGGCGGATGTTTTCTTGCTTGCTAAGCTCAAGTTGAAGATCGACGATTTCCTTTTCTTTTCTGAGGTATGCCACCACAGAACGCAGATCAGAGAACTTGGTATCCACATCGACGCCAACATCGGCATCTCCATTCGTACTCTCCGCGGTGGAATCTGCGACCTGACGGATACGTGCGGCCTGGGAGCTGACACTGTCCAGATGCTGGTACAAGAGCGTATTCTGTGTTGCCAAATCCTTGCATCTGCGCCACAAGACGGGTAAGCTCAAAACTTGCACATCAAAATAAATCCCTCACCGTGCGTTGAGGTCTGCAACCTCCTTGTCTAAAGCCTCCTTTTGTTGTTTCCAACTACTTTCCGAAGCCTTAAGTTTAGCCTGTGCATTGGAAGCCTCTGCCAAATTCTGTCGCGACGCTGCCTGTGCATTGCTGAGCTGCTGTTTGAGACCCTCAATCGTCTTGAAGGATTCTGCATGTGTAACTACTTCTCGTGAATACCTGTCTTCTGCAGCCTATCAAATGCAGTGAGCAAAGGCGACGTTTCAGAGAGAACAGATACGCACCACAGCGCGCTCCTCCAACGCGCGAACCTCGCGTTCATGAGCGGTACGGTCGCTCTCAGAGTGTCTCTCTGAAGTGCTCATGTCCACGATCGTATCCTCAAGCGTCTTTTTGTCATTTACCCATGCGGACCGCTCAGTTTCCAACGTCTTTTGGAGATCTTTGAACTTGTCTGACCACTGTTGAAGGTCTTGCTGAACGGATTGGTGCTTCTCCTCGAGCAACTTGTACTCGAGCTAAAAATATCATCAGATAATAGAACACTGTTGGTAGTGACTAGACCCATACCTCATCTCGGGCAAGTCGGCTTTCAGCGTCAGCTTTGTAATCATCGTGAGTAACGTTGAGCGTAGCGAGTGCAGCCTCGTTAGCCTGGCTGATCTCCTGGAACTGTTGCATGTGATTGCGGGCAGCAGCAAGGTTAACTTGGGCAACCTTGAGTTGCGCACTAAGCAATGCAATCAGCACATGTCAATGAGCACCATGGTACGAAACATACCGGAGGTCGGCGACTTCTTGCTCCAGCTGTTGTTCACGGGGCAGGTCTGGATCTGGCGCAGGAGCTGCACTTGTACCGGTCGTCCTTCTTTCGTAGACGGCAAGTTTCTCCGCATCGCCTTGAAGTTGACGCGCGAGTTCTTCCACGCGTTCCTGAAGATGCGTCTTGCTAGTTTCGGCCCCGACAAGCGACTCCCGCGTCCGGGACAATTGCTCAGCCTGAGAGTACTAGATCAGAACGGGCCGAGTTTTCGGAATCTGCAGTGACGCACCGCCTTATCCAAACGTGATTGGAGATCCTTCATGTCAATATCCCTCTGGAGCGTGAGATGTCTGGTAGTCTCGCGTTCTTGACTCAGCTGCGACTTCAGATCTTGCCTATATGCAAAGTAAGCAATGGTATTTCCGAAAGATGGATAAACATTACGTCTGGTTCTCCATCATCTGCGCCTGCGTCTCAAGGCGCCTGCGATCGTTCTCTCCGGAACGCTCGAGATCACCGTGCATTCGCTGGACGTTGGTCATGAGATCCGAGAGCTGTGAGCGTTCTACAGCGAGAATCTTGTTTTCTTCAAGCAGTCGGTTTTGGACGCCCTAATGAAGACCATCAGTCTTTGACCCTACACATGAAACTCAGACTCACCTCCCAGATTTTCTTCTCTGCACGCAGGTTCGCAGCCTCATTGCGAAGCTGTTCGAGGTCACTCTTCGTAATAACCAATTCATCCATGACGCGCTCACGATCAATGTCGAGACGCGTCTGTTGATCATAGAGCTGCTGGTTGCGTAACGTTAAGCTATCCAGATCTCGACTTTGCATGCTCAGTTGCTCCTGAGTGAAGCGTTGACGCTCTAGTGCAACGTAAGCAAACACATCGGCATTTCATGCACCGTGGTTGACTCACCATCGAGGAATTCGATCTTGGCGGTAGCCTTTGCAAGCGCTGCATTGGCTTGACCGAGTTGTCTCTGTGTATGAACCAAATCTTCACGCAACTTTTCTGCATCCATGCCCATCTCCACCTTGTACGACTCGAACTGTGCTTGAACATCCTCCAATTCGGCGACCAAATCACTCAAAGGAGGTGCGGCACCATTGACATCACCATTGACCCCACCACGAGACGAGCGTTCGGCACGAGCAAGCATCGCTTTGAGCGTGTCCCTCTCCTTCATGTACGCCTGGATAGTTATCTCGCTGCTCTTCTTTTGACGCTCAAGTTGAGCCGCAAGATCCTGAATGGCTTCATGCGCTTCCCGGACAGCCTCGCTTTGCTCCTTCTCGAGCGCCTCACGATATTCACGTTCCTCAGCCTCCATCTTAGAACCAAGCTCTCGAACAATCTTGAGCAGCTTTTGGTTCTGCTCTTGAAGGGCCGGAATCGAGCGGAAGAGAACAAGGTTATTCGTGATGACAGCGTCAATGTTATCGGCAGGTAACGGTGCCAACTCATCGATTTCCTCGTCTGAAGGTATTGAAGGATCTGTTCGTCGGCCAAGTTCCTTGAGAAGCGCTTGAATTTGGCGGCCTAAGTCTGTGAGCTGATGTTGAACAAGGTTGGCCTCTTGGTGCGACTTCTTGAGCCTCTGTGACACTTCTTGGAAGGAGGCAGCATTGGCGTCGCGTTCAGCAAGAGCGGTCGACAGTTGGCCAGCGAGTTGTGTGGACTCTTCCCTGAGGCGTTCGTGGTCATCGCGTTGTTGTGCTAGAACGGGGGCCTAACACCATTGTAAGGGAGAGAAACATTCTGCAAAAAAGAAACTTTTACCCGTTCCTCTATCTGAGCAAGGACATCAGAAAGTGTCCTGTCCATGTGATCATATTCTGCGCATTTCCTCGCATAATCCTCCTCGAGGCGCACATAGTCTCCATATACCTGTGTGAACGTCTTTCCGCCCCTTTGTACTTTGCTGGCCATGGCCACTGTCGGGCTCATACCCAGCATTGCATCGGAGGCGTAGTCATTGCTGCCAGAAGCACGTGGAGTAGAGGGAACGGACGTGTCGCGACCAGCGACCGGAAGTTCGCCACGGTGCATCCGCTCCATAACCGTCTCCAACTGCTCCAACCTCTTTTCTGCTTCTTCTCGAGCGCGTCGCTCCTTCTCGGTCTCTGCCCTCAGCGCATCCTCCCGTTGTTCGGCACGATCGCCAATGTCTGCCCACTCGCGCTCGATACTCTCCACAATGCCCTTTGCTTGTTTCTCTCTCTCCTCCATGATCGTTACCAACCTCTTCAAGCCAGAGGCCTCTGCTGTGAATGCCGCTTCCTGTTCTGCGAGCTGTCCTTGCAAGTCCTGTACTTTGGTGAGTGCTTGAGTCAACTGCTGCGTTGACGCGGTCTGGGCAGACTGCATAGCTCTAAGAGAACTTTCAGCGAGCGCATGCTTTTGTGTTAGCGAATCATGTGCTGATTGCAGCTGGATGAATTCCGCATGTTTGGTACGTCGGTAGTTTGCATACTCCTCTGACTTGGCGCTCAACTCGGAGTTTGCGCGTTCAGTTTCGGACTGGGCAAGCGTCAGTTGTTGAGACAACGTTTCCAGCTTGAACTGAAAAGGAATCAGTACGTGGATTCAAACAGGAGGGACAAAGACAAGGATCTACTTTGGTTGACGTCTCCGTTGAGCGTAGCTCGCGGACATGGGTCTCGAGGGCTTGATGATCTTGGCGGGCTTGGCGAAGATTCGCGCGTAGGTTTTGGACTTCCTCTGTGGCCCAAAGGTCAGTCGATTTCAAAACCTCAAATACATTCAATTTTAACGTGCCATCACGCTGGGTTGCGTCTTCCTTGAGCCTGCTCACGACACCTATGAGATCACGTTTTTCTCTCTCAGTGTCCTCGACGCGAATCTTGAGGTGGCCGATATCTGAGACCGACGACGATTGCGAACTAGTGAACGACGATATACGCGTTTCCAAATCTTTATTCGACGTGACTAGAGGACCAACATATAAACCGGTTTCGCGAAACGTGTGTGGATACATACCAAGCTGATCCCGCTCTTCCTTGACGGTGCTCACCTCCTTTTGCAGGGTAGCGAGTGAATCTTCAAGGTCCTTTGTCTTGGTCTCTCCGTCCTGTATGGCCTGGTCAAGCTCTATCTCCTTGCGTTCGACTTCGGCTCTGAGCTCCTCCAAGTCGCGCCGGGTGTCATCCTGGTCTGCCACTTGTGCAAGCAAGAGTCTATACACAGCGAGGACCGTTTCTGGGTCCGGTTTTGAAAAGGAGACATCAGGCAGAATGTGTGAGAGGGTGTCAATGTCGAGGTCTGGTGGTATTGGGACGAGGAACGAGTTAGAGGACGCGGGGCCGGACAACGAAATATCCTCGGTGCCCTGCGTCGAGGCTGTCTCGAGTTCTTGCTCGGCGGCTGCGGCCGCGGCAGCTTTTGACTTCCGTCTGGTTTTCACCATTGGCGACGGTGGGGATGAAAGATTGCGGTGAGGAAGTGGTCGAGCTCAACGTGCTGCTCGTCGAGCTCAGTCAGGGTGCACGTTTCGGTAATAATGTCTCGGCGCAAAATTTCCTTGTTGACTTTTTGTCACAAAGTTCCCACGTTATTTACCCCATACGTTACCTTCCATATTGGGTAGTAATGGAGATCGTTGTCTCCGTTGAACTTGCAACAACTTTTTTTCTGCTCGTCTCCAACAATGTCGTTCTTCAATTCCATCGGGTGAGCTCGTCGTCGTCCAGACATGTCTCGATATCGCTCATCGCGACTCCCGCAGACGCTCCATGTCGCGCAATCCCCGTGGCGCGAAACGTTCACCGACACCGACCTCGGCAAACTTCCCCGATATGCCTCCCCCACCTGTGCCTTCTTCTCCGGGTGGACCACCCTCGAAGCCTCTTTATCTCTGTAGCCCATTCGTTGAAGCAGCTCTGGTCAAGGGAAACTTCAAGACCATCGTCGTCCTCCCAAAGTATGTCGATATCATGGAATGGGTCGCAGTCAATGGTTCGTCACTTGTTGTCATTCCTGGTTCGTCGTGACCGCAACGACGGTGTAGTGTTTGATTTTTACACCAACCTCAACGAGTTTTATGGGGTCATTTCCGAGTGTTGCACACAACATTCATGTCCTACCATGTCGGCCGGACCAAAGTAGGTAGATCACCCTTTGCGTGCATTTCCTGACTGAGTTTGCATCCAAAGTCTCAACTACACTTGGATCAACCAGGATCGGAAGAGCGTTAACCTTGCTGCACCAACCTATATTGACTACGTCATGACCTGGGTCCAAAACCTGCTTGATGATGAGAACGTCTTTCCCACAAAATCCGGTAAGACCTGCCCAGTCCAGAGATAGCTAAACTTTACCCAATGCGCCACAGGGCACGACTTTCCCCAGACCTTCCCCTCGACCATCAAGCACGTCTACCGTCAACTCCTCCGCGTCTTTGCACACATATACCACGCACATTACCCGCAAATCCTCCATCTCCGTTCTGAGCCCCATTTCAACTCACTGTTTGCACACTTTTTGGCGTTTGGACGGGAATACGAGCTGCTGGATATCAAGGATGTCAAGGGTGCTGCCAATGCGCCTGTCGGAGCCGGCTTGCTCTGGGACAAGTGGAGAGAGATGGGCATCTTGGAGGGATGAATACAAGACGACTAACTCGATACCTTTCTTTCTTTCTACATGCTGTACTATACTAGTTATACTATGGAACATTTACCATTAGCTGTCTCTCTCTCTCATGCCCCGCCAATTCGTCGCCGAGCTCGAACGCACACTCGACCACACGCATGTCCTCCTCATTACGACGGGCAGCGTCGCCTCCATAAAGGCCCCCCTCATCGTACAGGAACTTCTCAAGGTCAGTAATCTTTCCTATTCTCCCATATCCACGCACATTCCACACTCAGTACAGCAACGTCAAAGTCGAAGTCGTCTCGACGAAACAATCCCTTGCATTCTTCGATCCCGCAGACGTCGAGCACGCCGGCGCACGAGTCTGGACCGACGATGACGAGTGGTCGGTACGCCCCGCCCCACGTCATCCCGCCCAGGACCATTCATCACCCCACACAGGGAACATACACCATCGGCGAACCCATTCTGCACATCGAACTGCGGCGCTGGGCAGACATCGTTCTCGTAGCCCCCTGCTCCGCCAACACCCTCGGCAAAATTGCAGCCGGCCTTTGCGACAACCTCGTCGTGAGTCCCTCCCCCGCACTGTTCGTCACACCCCCCACACACCGCAACAGACGTCTCTGCTCCGCGCGCTTGCACCAACGACGCCGACATACATATTCCCCGCGATGAACACGCTCATGTATGAACACCCCCTGACAGCGCAACACCTCCGTGTCGTGCAAGACGTCATCAAGTACCACGTCGTAGGACCCATCGGCAAAGGACTCGCATGTGGGGATGTTGGTACGCGATCCGTGCATGCCCGGTTTTCGTCGTTTACCGCTCGCTTTGAGCGTAGGTGTTGGAGCGATGACAGAGTGGAAGGACATTGTCAAGATCGTCGTCGACAAGATGCAGCTACAACTGAAATCATGACTCTTACGTTGACGCGGAGCCAGACATGGGATGTATTTCATGCAATCGTGTCCAACATGGTAATGTATGATACTTTGTGCAAGGTATATTCATCATGATGAAGCGGATTCGTGACTCAACTTTCGGGTGTACCCTTGCCGGGCTTTTCAAACGACTTGACGCCCTTCACATCCATGACACGTCCACCTCCCACTTCACCTCTGCCAACACGTGCATACATACTCTACACCCCTCTGATCTTTCGAGACATTCGATCCATGGAGCAACTTCTCACTAGCGTGCGGGATGAACAGTCGGAGAAGGCGGTTGCGAGCGTCATCCATCATGCATCCGAAATTGTCGTTCCCAGTCATTTGGTCCGACAGGATGTAGTAGCCAACCCTCCGTGACAAGTGGGGCACTAACGGCGATTCGTTATTTTTCCCGGGTATCATATCTTCCAATTTGCAGACCATGAACACCTTGACGGTAGGAAGTGCAACGGTGAACTGGCGAAAAGAACCTAGTTGGACACAGCTCACCACGCATGTGCGTGGTGCTGAGGACTGCGATGCATTTGACGCTATTCGTCGACGGATGGCAGGACGAGAGTTCTGAGGATGAAAAGATGGGAATGGGTGTCGAAGACGACGATTGTCAGTATCTTCAACTTTCGTCGCTCGTCACAGTGCTCATGGGATGCATAGATCATGATCGTGTACATGTCATGATCAACAACTCGTTCTTGCCCACAGCCACGAATGTTCACGGTGCACAGCGCGGACTTCTAGCGGAGCACATCTTTCCTCGGGTTTCAAGTTGATGGCCAGAAAGTGTGGTCTGCATTACGAATCCCATATAAATATTCGTACGATGGTGGTATAAGTATGGGTATCGGCTATTGACCTGCCTGCGATCAAGCTATCATACATAAATATGACAGGAACAAGTACTACATAATAATTATGAGCGATCATGAGAATGGAAAAAAAATGCTATGCTTGTCCGTTGATCTATTGATGGCTAGAATCATCGGGTAACTCGTGGCAAAAGGTGAAATACCCATCGAAGGCTGACTTTGCATCCTCAAGCAGCCCCTTCAAAAGCGTTTTGTCCGAGTCGGGAAGCGCCCGGTCTCCATCGTCTTCCTCGAAGCGGGGGAACGACTCGGATCTGTTGTCTGGGAGGTGCAGGAGTTGCTCGACAACCTTGTCCAACCACCGTCTCCACACGACCGTATCGTTCGGGAGACACGATCGGAGAGCCTTGATGAGAAGACTGCGTTTTTCTTCCTCAGACACATGAACGCCATGGAAGAGCAAAAGGCAAACGAAAACCGCCATCGTCGTCCTTGTCCCAATGCGGAACCGGAGCATGTCCGGTTTGTCAAGCTTCTCGAAGAGTAATTTTTTCTGTATCTTCTCCTTCTCCAGCGAGGACAGGTATGAGTTGTACGCCCACGAGACACCAAGCGAGGAGAGGAACATGATCTGGCCAAAAAGCGACCCTTGCGGAATGAGGAGGAGTTGGACGAGGAACTGGACGACGAGCAAGAGAGAGCAGCACCCAATAGCGTGGTAGCGGCGTACGACACCCTTCTCTTCGTCGCCCTGCTGTGAATTCGTCTCGAGATAAAAGTGCCCTTTGGTGATGGCGTTCACGTCTTGCTCGCGCCCTTTGATCACCACTACTTCATTTTCTCCCATCAGAATGCCGTGGCCCGGAGGGGAGCCCTCGGCAGGTTTTTTCACTGATTTGATGACGAGCGTTCCTTCTCCGATGACATAGCTAGCCAAACCGCTAGAGATGATACCGAGAAGGATCATAGAGAAGCTGTACCAGTCGTAGACCAATGCGCACAAGATGCAGGTCACGACGCTGCAAGTGATTGGGATGGTGGCAAAGAGAGCATCCTTGAGGGGCAGACGTTTGACGGGGGTCACGTAGTCGACCTCTTTCATGGCAAGATAGGAAACGCAGACAGGCGTCGTCTTCCTTCCCTCAATTTCTTTCGGTTTCATGTCCTTGCTCTGCTCCATCGTCAGATAACCCAGATGACCCGTTTGCATTGTCGTGCCAGACAATGCTGCAATGTACTTGGGCCCCTGCTTCCCGTCGAGCCCAAACGAGATAGCGGGCGAGTCGTTGGGGCCGGGAAACAATCCGTCCCAGAAGCGTGAGTTGGCCATCCTGCCAAAACGTTTCGCGATCGTGTAACTTCCGGGGGAATTGTACCAGCCGAGCCACCGTCGGCCTTCGTAAAGATGGACGGTAGCCATGGCCGAGATGGCCTCTTTACCCCCGAAAAATCCAGCTACTCCAGCAGAATTGAGGGTAAACTTGGAACCTGTGAGAGGTGTGCCGAGGGGAGGCATACGTGAGGATGGGGTAGATGTTCAGTGCTCACCTCTGCTCTGTTCGCCTGACAATCATAAGTACCCCGACGCCTCGTGGGGAGGCTCAGAATATCCACGAGGACAGGGTTCGAGGCGTAGCACAGAAGTTACCGCAACATGAATCCTACAGCTTCCATAAAACGCTCAGGGACCCCTCATAGGCGCCTGGGTCAAAACGACCGTTATGTTCGTGGAAAGCACGCAGCGTCCTTCAAGAACAATCCGTCAGCGCGACAGGCTTTCACAGTGATGACAAAGTCAGAAAGTCGCCAACCAACCAACGATTGTTCCTGAACATCAACAAATCTATTCCTACTATCGTGTGAGAACGCGGCGGGTTGTCTACACTGTCACTTCTTGGGGCATAAAGGCACGTACATGGTCGTACAGCAAGTTGCGCCCTCAGCTGTGTCACAGAACGATGACCCTTGATCAATGTTGTTTTCGTGCGTACAACTTTGACGCCCGGCGTGACCGGCCATGGGGTACCCGGTGGACGCGTCGAAGAATCCAAGTTGGTGCCTGTTCAACATCAACATCCTGTACTAAACGAACATTCAAGAACACTTACAGTCCAGACAGAGGCGGATCCTGGGGCCCGATTCGATTCAGCGAACGGGATTGACGTGTTCGCCATCCCTCGAGTCGACTTACTCGTCCGCTGGTAGTACGCCGGTACCGGGTCCACCTCAGCTTGCCGGGCAAGGCTATTTCCAGCACGTCGATGTTCCCAAGCCTCGTTGACTGAACTTCCAGGTGCTCTGAGAACCCAGTGCTTCTGATCCATGATGATGCGTGAATCCGGTGTGGGGCATCATGTACGATGTGGTCGATGGAGTCGGCGATCGTCCGACGACGCAGTGCTTCAAGTGAGTCACTGCCCCATCATGGCGCCCACCCCTGCCTTGGTCTGACCCTACACCCTAAAGGCCTAATTATTCATTCAACCTCCGAATCTTGCGTTTCCAAGTTCCGATAGAGTCGTCGAGTAAACGATGCGGGTTACTTGCAACGTGGTCGACTCGGAACTCCAGACGAAACGCTCGGTGACGTCGCACTAACACTGCACAAACCTTACCCGCAAATAATACCTCGATCACCGTGCCCATATCAATGCTCAGGGTTGAAACGGTCAGGCCCGGGCGTGGTGATTGAATGGACTCAGCCCTAGGTGCCTCCGACTCCAACGTACATGATACATGTAACTTCCGACGCTGATGTCGTCCTGGCAGTGCGTGTCGGCGCCAATCGGATAAATCAAAGGTGCAAACTTGTTTTCAAACACGAGTGAACGTAGGCTGTCGTACACCCAACAGCAACTTTAATGGAATAGGTATGATGGGTCGTCAGTGCATACCTGGTGTGTCGTCGTTCGCCGCTTGCTTTGAGCGTAGGTCTTGGAGCGATAACGGACATTGGGCCCACACACAATGATATCGCGCAAGCAGACATGGGATGTGTTTCATTCGATCATATCCAATGTAGTGTATGATACTTTGTCCAAGGTATAATCACCGTGATGCAGCGGGAAAGTTGCTTGCGGACTCAACTCTCGGGTGTACCCTTGTCGGGCTTTTCAAACAACTTGATGCCCTTCACGTCCATGACCCGTTCACCTCCCACTTCACTTCTTCCAACACGTGCATACTCTACACTCCTCTCGTCTGCCGGGATATTCAATCCATCGAGCAACTTTTCGCTGACGTACGGGATGAACGGTTGGAGAAGAATCCCCGTAATACGGAGGGTCTCAAGGGCGGTAAGGTAGCATGACAAGGCGACCTCTGGTGGATGCGCATTCGACCAGGGCTCGAGAGTTGTCAAGAGAGCATTCGCCTGTTGAAGCATCGCTCAGCTGTCAACAAGCGAGAGTCAAGACAAAATTATCTCACGTGTCTCAGAACTAAAACGATTGTATGAAGGGCTTCCGCCACTTCGAGGTTTTTCATGTAATGTGGTACCCGTGTTCCGAGATCATCGAGGAGCGTCAACAATTCTTCATTGGTCGACAGCTTACATGTTTCGAGATCCAACGGGTTCGTCGAGGCGTCCAAAAAGTTCAAGTTAGGGAATTGTCTAAATAACATATTGCGGAACGTCAGAGGCTCGGAAGAGCCAGTGATGGCATTCGCTGCTCGGCGCTTGATAGCATTCGATGTCACTCGAAGGAAGTAATTTCCAAGTGAATTCCGTATCTCGTCTGCATGCTTCCGCAGTTGTTCCTCGGACCAATCTACGACGTTCGCATTGATGGCAGACTCCACGCAAAATCCTAGAACGCACCAACATCGTCTCGGAATCGCCCTCCGACGCGCGCAAGGTAGAATCGGACAGCATCTACGCCAAAGGCATCCATCGCAGCTATCGGGTCAGCTACATTACCGAGAGATTTTGACATTTTCTTTTGCCCCGCAGTCCAATGAGCATGCGTAAGCAGTGTTTTCGGCAGTGGAAGCCCCAGAGCTTGTAGGATCGCGGGCAGGTAGATTGCGTGGAAGCTTTAGTGCGCATGAGGTCAACGCCGAACTGTGAGTATATCTAGACGTACCGAACAATGTCCTTTCCGACCACCTGCATATCCGGGGGCCACGCCGTCGCCGCAGCGGAGGGATATCCCACCCCACTCAAATACACCAACAAGGCATCGAACCAGACGTACACTGTCTGACTCGGGTCTCCAGGCACGGGGATCCCCCACTTGATCCTGTCTCTCGGTCTTGAAATTGACAAGTCCTCGAGCGGTTCTGTCTTCAAGTCCTGGATCACCCAGTTCTGGTAGACGTCGGGGTATATGCCGCGCGACACGAGTCCGTCTTCGGCGTTGGTGTTGCGCTCGGCGGCGGTAGAGTAATGTGCGAGAAGCGCGTCGCGGAATTTGGACAGTCTGAACTTGTAGTTGACCTCGCTGGACCATTCCACGACCGACCCTGTCTCTGTCGCGATTTTGGTGTTCGGGTGGGTCGGATGGGATGTGACACGCGAAGACGGATAGAAGCATTCGTCGGTGGTGGAATAGTGTCCCTCGTAGGTATCTTTGTAGATGAGACCTTGGTCTGCGAGCGCGCACTACGCAGGAGACGGGTGAGGAAAGCTTGGAGGCGGTCAAGGATGCTTACCCAGACGTGTTCGACGGTGTCACGGTGCTGACGTTGGGTTGTGCGCATGAACATGGTCCCGCTGATATTGGCTCTCTCCCCAAGTTTCTACACGAACGGCTCGCTCGTCAATATCACATGGATCGAGGGAGGGAGGGACAGACACGAAACTCGGCGGATATGATGTCGCACCACTCGAGAGGACTGACACGTTTGGCTTCAGCTGCCTGCTGCATCTTGAGACCATGCTCGTCTGTGCCAGTGAGGAACACGACTGGGCGCGCAGGGTTCAATATGCGGTGAAAGCGCGCGATAATGTCTGCGGTGATGAGCGAATGGAGGTGTCCGATGTGTGGGCCTTTCGAGTTGGGTCAGTGAGTAGGACGGTGGAGAGTTTTCGTGCTCACGGGCATTGGGGTAAAATATGGGCGTGGTGACGTAGAATGGTTTGTCGGTGCTCTGCGTCGCGTTGTACCGTCTGACGAGAGGCACAGTACGCTTGACTGAGCGTCTTGGGAACGCGAAAGACGAGGCAAGCGTTCTCAGACGGAAACCTCTGCACGAGAGCATCCGGACAAGGCAGACTTTCGGAATCAGACTCGTATCACTACATGGCTGAGGAGCACTTCAATGGGTACACACAACTCCCATTATCCTGCAGAAAGACAGTACTTAAGACCCCTGCCATCATACCTCCTTGCATCCCTCCAAGGATATGGCAAAGGCTAGGAGCACATCAACCTCATTTGCTCGAGTCAAACCGTGGTGAACTAAATTCGCCATCATTCGAATTGACGTGCAGGGAGTACGTAGTAACTCCATAGGCAGTTCCCAGCATCAGCCATGGCCCATGAGAGTGGCCCCAGTCATTTGTTCTGGTGAGTAGAGTACCAAAGAAAAGTTTCGCAATAGAGGCAGGCATCAGATCTTGACCCTGAACTTATCTTGACGGCAGGAATTTGTATCTGCAAGCAGGTATAACTGCCAGTGTGTGAATTGGCGGAAGTGGGGTCTGTCAAAGGTGGGACAGAAGTTGTATCAAGGTGATTGTTACGTGTGCACTATCACCGCGCCGCGACTCGGTGACTGATTCTGGTCATTGTTCTAGGCTTACCCGACAGAATGCACGTTCGTGCCTACCTATGCTCCACATCGCGAATTCTGCTCTGATGCCACTGAGGTACAGCCGATTACGTCGTTCGATAAGCGATCGAATGGGAAAAAATGAGCACGGCTTGCGTGCTCAGGATCATTCTGCTTTCGTCTTCCCTAGAACGTATTGGTACGTGAATGACTCAATATGAGATGCTACTAGTACGGCTCCAAGAATGATGCGAAATTTTTAACAGAGCCACTATTCGTTTCTGCGACACTTCGAGTATCCCCGCAAGCATAAAAGCCTACCGAACAATGTTGCAATCCATCCCTCGACACGCTCTTGCCCACACACATGTCCCAGGTCCCATCGTGCGTCTTGACCTTTGACCACGATCCCCGACAGTGGAGCAAGTGGCGACGATGGATGATCGCACTTGTAATATGGAACCTGATCGCACCTGTGTTGGTGTTCTCCTTCGTCGTTATTTCGAACACGCACTCACGATCTGCCCTTCAGTGATCTTACGCTTACTTTCTATGTATGTGTGCAGACAACTTCATCTACAACACATGGCGGTTCCTGACTTGGGTGTAGTCAGGCATGCAGCAACAGATCCAAGAGCATTTCGAAACATCAGAGTTCATTGCCACGCTCGGCGTTGGTCTCTTCAACTTTGTGGGTGTTTTTCTTTCGCTGCCTTTTCCCACTTGACGATATCCTGCTAGGGTTCAATTTTTGGACCTCTGATCGGTGGTCCCTTGAGTGAGATCTATGGCCGTCGACCCGTCTACATCGCTGCATCAGTAGGTTTCGTCTGTAAGTTACCTGGCACCGGTTGCTGGAGCTGTCTGACCCGTCGTAGTCTTCTCCTTGGCTGCTGCGTTGTCTCCCACGATGATCACCTTGTTAAGTTGTCGCGCTTTGGCAGGTCTAATCGGATCTGCCACTTTCGCTTTATATGGCGGTTCTCTTGCGGACATGTTCCACCCCGACGAACGAGGCTCACTTATAGCCTTATTCACGGTTGTTCTCCAGGGTGCGCCAACGATTGGTCCTGTGCCATCGTCGCTCCTTGGTAGTATTGTTCACTGGCGCTGGCTGATGGGATTCATCGCTGCGTGGGCTGCGATAATTACGACCGTGGTGATCTGTCTTCCAGAGACAGAAATCAACGCGATACGGAGAAGGATTTATAAGGAACAAGGATATGGTGTTTCTAAAGGTGTTGGCTCCCCTCAACTCTCTGGCGTCTGGCGGAGGGCGCTTTCGGCGCCGATCAGTAAGTTTATGTCTGTATGATTGGCTTAACGCGATATCTAATGTTTTGTTCAGCAATGCTTCGACGTGAACCCATCGTCACTTGGACTACACTCTATCATGCATTTGTCTATGGGCTGTTGTTCCTACTTCTCGAAGTAAGTTCACAGAGTAATAATTTCTTGTTCATCTCATCTAATCTTATTCTGTAGGCGTATCCGCTCGTCTACAAATCGCATTATTCCATGTCTCGTCAACAGGCTGGCCTGGTATTCATTGCACCTTGGCTCGGAAATCTGCTTGGTGTTCTTATCTACTTCTACATCCTCAAACCCCAGTATGAGGCCCGCCAACATGCAATCCTTGTTCAGTCTGGTGGAAAAAGAGAGATTCCGCCAGAGCAGCGCCTTCCTGGTGTCTCTTTCTCGTCGGTTTTCACCCCCATTGGCATGTTCTGGTTCGCCTTTTCTGCACGCCCAGATGTCCACTGGATCGTTCCAGTTTTGTCCGGTATTCCAGTGGGAATGGGCATGACTCTTCTCCAGTTATCGTTGCTTAACTACTACATTGACCTCTATCCGACACAATCAGCCTCCGTAATCGCCGCGAACTGCGCTGTTCGTAACGCCATTTCCACAATTTTCCCTAGCCTTGGTGTTCCGCTATACACCCACTTCGGCATTCGTAATGCCAGCTTATTGCTGGCCTGCATCAGTTGCATCGGATTTCCCATGGCACTCATCCTTCTCTTCTACGGAAAAAAAATGCGGGCAGCAAGTAGATGGGCGAAACAGGACGCCACCGACGTCTCTGATTCGACGCCCTACTTGGGCGCTGTCGCACCGCTCATAAGCGGTCTTCCCCAGCCCACGTATGGTGGAACTAACTCCTCCGACTAAAAGACGCACGTCACTGAGTTTTATAACTCACTCGCACGACTTTTCACAACCTCAACGAACACTTTTCTTTAGGGCAGACCTGCAATGTATCTGTGCGTCGCACCACGTCCCACACGTTTTATGTACAATAGGCTTGGGCATAGGTTGAATTGTTGTTAGAACAAATCGAATGTGAATGTTTTGTGGCTGTGTGCGATAGTATGAATCACAATGCGTTGTGCCAAATGGTGCACTGTACTCTGTGGTACTGTAAACGGGGAAGCCAAGGCTCGTTGAGAATTTATTGGCAAATAAAGCCGGTCTAGATATCAGATAACAACTCAGTTACTCAAGCAACTCGGTAGGAACGCGTCAACGTCACAGGTCACGTTCCTACCCGTCACGCGTATACTGTCACGCTCAGGCCTCATCGTCACCAGACACGACGTGCACACTTCACCACCACCACGCGCGACCATGGGTATCAAAGGACTAACCGCACTCCTATCCGAACATGCACCAAAAGCCATCACGGAACACGACATAAAGACCCTCTTTGGTCGCAAAGTCGCCATCGACGCGTCCATGTCCATCTACCAGTTCCTGATCGCAGTCCGGCAAAAGGACGGCGAAATGCTTACCAACGATGCTGGGGAAACGACGAGTCATCTTATGGGGTTCTTCTACAGAACGATTCGCATAGTGGAGAATGGTATCAAACCTGCGTACGTGTTCGACGGGCGGCCACCAGAGTTGAAGTCGGGCGTGGTGAGTAATTGAGAGGTTTTGAGTAGCGTCTGTTAAAGTGTGTGCACATGTAGCTCGCAAAACGTTTCGAAAGAAGAGAGGAAGCAAAGGCTGATGGTGAAGAGGCAAAGGAAACAGGTACCGCAGAAGAAGTGGACAAATTCGCAAGACGAACGGTGCGAGTGACTCGTGAGCACAACGAAGAATGTCAAAAACTCCTCAGGCTTATGGGCATCCCTGTCGTCGTTGTCCGTCGTTTCCCTTTCGTCTCCCGTGTTATTAAATACACGCCCGTGCTAGGCACCGTCAGAAGCGGAAGCCCAGTGCGCTGAACTCGCAAGGGGCGGAAAGGTACTCTCATTACTCGTATCACAAGTCACTCGATTACCAAGCCATTTCTTCACAGGTTTATGCAGCCGGGTCGGAAGATATGGATACTCTCACTTTTGCTGCTCCTGTCCTGTACCGTCGTCTCACATTCTCTGAGGCCAAGAAAGCTCCCATAGCGGAAATAGTCCTCGAGAAGGCTCTGGAGGGCCTTGATATGTCTATGTCGCACGTAAGTGGTGTTCCGACATATTCTAACTTGCTGACCGTGCACGAATACAGTTTATAGATCTGTGCATATTACTTGGTTGTGACTACCTCGAGCCCATCAAGGGCATCGGTCCCAAGAGTGCATTGAAATTGATAAGAGAGTACGATGGGTTGGAGGGGGTAGTTGAACACCTACGAGAGAAGTAAGTTGTTCATGATGTCTGATCTATGCAACTCTAACCCCTGTTGTTTCTCCAGACAGGCCGAGAAAGAGGAAAAGGCCGGTGACGCTGAGGAGGGCGGTAAGAAGAAGAAAGCAGGCATCCACGTTCCTGAGGAATGGCCTTGGGAGGAGGCCAAGAAGTTATTTGAGAAACCTGACGTGTTACCGGCTTCGGAAGTTCAGGTAAATTCCCCACCGCCCGTGCGTGCCACGCGCTCATCGTGTGACTTTGTAGCTCGAATGGAAGGACCCTGATGTAGAAGGCTTGGTGAAATTTCTGGTGGAGGAGAAAGGATTCAAGTTCGTAGCTATCTCGCATCTTGTCTTTCGCTTTCTGATATTTTCCCTCCAGTGAGGAGCGCGTACGAAAAGGGGCAGAGAAACTCCAAAAATTCCTCAACGCAAAGCAACAGGGGCGTCTCGATGGCTTCTTCACCGTCCAGCCCAAAGAACCCAAAGGAGATAAAGGCAAAGCGGCGAAGGGGAAGGATGCCAAGGGGAAGGATGCGAAAAGAAAGGAAACTAAATCTACAGCGAAGCGGAAAGTGGAAGACGACGAGAGCGATAGATCGACCAGCAAGAAGAGAACAACGAAGAAAAAGTAGTACTGCTTGTCTCCAGTGATCAGTTTCTTTATTTTTTGTACCTCCACTTGCATCTGTACTTTTATCTGCAGACAGATTGAGAGCCATTGGCCTTCCCCTACAGCTCGTATCGTTCTGGGTTCCAATATTGAGACATGTTCGGTGAGCAGACGAAGAATATATTGTCTGGAGGACATCAACGATATGGGAAATGACCTTGTCCCAGAGTTCCCGCAAGAGGATGCCGAGATCTCTTGTCATGTCCCTGTGCGGAGCTTCGATGACAATTCTCGGACAATTATTCTTTTGCGATTGATAGTGGGGGTCCGATCAACGAAAACAAAGAAAACATCGCAGCTAAACAGGATCGCCACTGGCTGCGCGTTGGAAGGAGGCAGAAGGAATCGGGAAATATCAGGCAACTGCCAAATATTATCCACGACCCTTTGCGGCTCCGGATGTGTACCCTCGGGCCTGGTCAGCATCCAGGACATTGCGCATGAGCAGAGTCAGACGCGTGAATCCATCTGCCAACGCCTTTTCTGTCATCTAGATGCCTGAACGTCGTCGAGTGGGGACTAAGCTGGCTCCAGAAAATTCCACGACCTTGGTCAAGAAGCTCGACCACTTTTGTGGGAGAAGACAGGCCGAAAATGCATCTACTGCTATCGACGAGGTGAGAATCCTGAGCACCATAAGATGTTGAGGCAACGACGGAAGAGCAGCGACATGTTGAACAAGTGATCGAAGGACTGTTTATTATGCTTGAAGAGGGATGGCGGAAAGCCTCAGCTGCATTGATCCATGCTCTTGCAGTGGACAGTGTTTGTCCTGATGAAGCAGCTGGGTGTAATTAGCGACCTCAATGTACCCAATGCCCATTGAGGTTGCTCATCACACTCTATGCGTTTGTAGCTATGTGTGACCAGACGAAGAGAAAGGCGATTATGTAGGTAATCAGAACGCTTGAGCGAAAAGCCTGAGGGCCTTTCCGGTCAGAAGCTGGACCCGAACCTGTCGGGTGAGAGCGCGCTGTGAGGGTGGCTCAGTGGGCTGGGCGTCGAAGCAGCGGAGCTCGAGCTCGACAAGTACAGCATCGGACAAGGCGAAATACTTTGTATGTAGCCTGCAAAGGTGTGGCGGGTGGGTGCGAAAAGAATGGATCGATGACTATGCTACCGACAGAGAAAGCCATGATAAGGATGAGGGTACACATTGATGATGAGACGGACGAGAAGACGAGCAAGGTAGCGGCGCGGAAAACTCAGTGACCCGTGTGTCACAGAGTTACACACTTTGCTTTACGCCTCGTGATTCGGTTACGACCAGTGGAGAGATCCGGTGTCCTGGCGGGCAGAGTTCCAGGATATCTGATCCTTTACTTGCCGAGCTTGCCATATGATCCGAGATCTGCCAGACGTCGATACTTGAATGATTCGTGGTGATCCGATGTCATCCTGTTGGCAACTATCATTGTCTGTAGCACTGCGATTACAATAAATACCAATCCCTTCCTAGCTACTCCTGCAGCCTCCTTTACTTCGGTCGGCTCACTGGTACTGGCTAGTGAGTCTATACATCCATTCAAAGTCATGTGCTTACGACTTACTCTCCGTCAGCCTTTTGTTTCTTCAATCGTCAGCTGGCTTTTGACGACCCTTGTTCGTTCATCCACATACTTTGTCGATCATACCATCTTGCAAGATGCGTTGTCATTCTGTACTCTCCGCAGCACTCATCGTGGGTGCTATCGCTCCGGTCATGTCCATGCCCGCACCCGTTCGAACTAAGAGGAACTTCTTTGACGATCTCTTCAAGAGTCACGACGAGTAGGTGCCAATTCAATGGTTGTTGATTTGAATGCTGACCAGGCATAGGGAGCCGCAGATAAACCAGCTCGCGGAACCGATTATCGGGACACAAGTCAAGGGGTGAGACCCACTTCAATGATTGATGTACGTTTCAGGATGTGACAATCCGCATAGACCATCCCTAAGCACATTCCCGGGGAAAGCGAGCGAGGTGGAGCTAGCTCAGACGAAAACGAAGAGGTTTACCTTGATTGATTTGGCCCCGTACATTCATCTTTGAGGCGCATTGGGGCGGCCGAGGCCATCGGGAATTTAGCAAACGTCTTCGGACTTGAACGTTTGAACACTG
Source organism: Xerocomus brunneocitrinus (assembly GCA_038093375.1). NCBI lineage: Eukaryota > Fungi > Basidiomycota > Agaricomycetes > Boletales > Boletaceae > Xerocomus > Xerocomus brunneocitrinus. Next base: position 24,474 of record JBBPSB010000263.1, read on the forward strand.
CTTAGTATAAACTTGCCAAAGCTTATGATGGCTTGTCACAAATTGTCCGGACACGCTGCCCCGGGACAAGATTTGAATTTTCCGCCTACTCCAACAACCATACCCATAAGGAAGATCTGGTTTCGGATGCAAGTTTTTTTGGGATGGACCGTACTGGAATCGACACTGAGATTCCGATCGCTTTCGTGAGATCCTGACCAGATCTGTACTTGAACAGATCAACAAAGGAGTTGTCCATAAACTGTGCGCTGGAAACAGAGCATGGAAGGGCGTGAGGTTGGATTCAGCCATACGCTTTATATGTGGATAAGTGAGCACTCATGGAAGACGGCGAACCCTTCGCTCTGGTTTGTCTCAGATCCAAATTCGTATCCAACAACCTTGCAATGGGTTTACTTGTAATGGTGTAGACAGGTCCACAGTCGATTCATCCTTTGAAACATGTTCGATGAGCGGCCCGGGTTTCAGTCACAACCTGAAGGCCGTTCTGCGACTGGTCGCGTCAGTCCTAGACGACCATGACCATCGAAACCCTGAGTCGTGCAGTTCCTAGCGTTCAAAAAGTCACCCTTTGCTCAGGACCTCCGACCTTGGACGAGTTACGAGTTCACTACACCGCACGCTTTACGTGGCCTCAGTTAAAGGCCTTTGTCAACTCGGGGTATGTCTGGTTCCCGACTCTGAGTGATACTAAATCCTCTCCGTGTTGGATTCGCAGCGACCTTGGCCTACTGAAGCGCGACAAGAAGCTACAGCGCAGATATGACCAATGGGCGATTGGGATCAAAAAGGAATATGGGACACTCGGTGCGTCCATCGATTGGTCCACTTGGCGCAACAAACGCGTTCTGACGCGTCATATGTATTGCAGTCGATTACCTTGTAAACCATCGACTACAATGGGGCAAGCCAGATACTCTTTCACTGCTCACGTCGGCACTCGACGATCCATCTGCTCCTGCTATAGAAGATGGGGAACGAGAACCCTATCCAGCCCCCGAATATTTCAAGGCCGATATACCATTCAACTCGGAATTGATCTGCATCACACGAAATGACTGGCCTTACTCAGGTACGCCGGACACCACGGGTTTGCGTCGCGCAATTGACGGTGCACGGTGCAGTTCCTCCAGAAATTGAACATTTCTTGGTCTGGATCCGCGTGCCCATCTTCCATCCTGCCCTCATTCCGCCTGCCATCGAAGCCCGCGTTCAGCAAGACGGCCTCTGTGGTTTTACGGGATCGACCGACACCACTGAGAGCTTCCCTTCCCTCGAGTCCTGTCTCCCAGCGCTGGCCGACTGGGGTGTCACCATGGACAAGTTGGTCCGCTCTGCGGCTGCAAGCGATGCAGAAAATGTGATGTTGGAGGGCGCAGGGAAAGAAGTGCGTGAGCTCGTGAAGCGGAGGTGGAAAGAGTGTCGGTGGGAAACTGCGTGGTTTGTCAACCCTCCGGTACGTCTCATGCACTACATGTATGCATGTGTGCTCATTGCAAGCCCACGACACAGAGGCTGCAGAGTATTCCGGGTTTGGCGCATATTCATGTATTTGCACGCAGGAAAACGACCGAAGAAGAGGCCGCTTGGTCTGGTTGATCAAATCCATACGCCCGGATTTTGCAATGATATCACGATAGATTCAGCCATACAAGGCAAAGATGAGCTTCTTCGTTTCAACTTTGTGTGTATCATAATGTCACCTTACTTTGTTAAGATGGGATGACATGAAAAATATACCTACAACTGGGATAATTTCGAGTCAGCTTTGGATCGTTGGATTACAAGTAAACCCTTGGTTGTTGGATGCGCATTTGGATCTGAGGCCCAGGTGGACGAGACAGACCAGAACGAATGGCTCGCTGTCTTCCACGAGTGCTCACTCCGAACTTATCCATATATAAGGTGTATGACTGAATCCTTGCCCAGTTCAACCTCACGCCTTTGCCCGCCCTGTGCCCACACTCTGTTCCCAGCACACAATTTATGGACAGCTCCTCTGTTGATCTGTTCAAGTACAGATCTGGTCAGAACCTCACGAAAGCGATCCAAGTTTAATAATCGATTCCAGTACGGTCTTTGCCAGGGGACTTGCATCCGAAACTTCTTCCTCATCGGCATGGTTGTCGGAGTAGGCGGAAAATTCACACCTTGTCCGATGCTGCTTTACTCGGCACTTGTCGAGCTCGAGCTCCGCTGCTTCGACGCCCAGCCCACTAGTACTGAGCCACCCTCACAGCGCGCTCTCACCCGACAGGTTCGGGTCCAGCTTCTGACCGGAAAGGCCCTCAGGCTTTTCGCTCAAGCGTTCTGATTACCTACATAATGTATGTGGATGAACAAGGGTCGTCAAAAGCTAGCTGGCGATTGAAGAAGAAACAAAAGGCTAACAGAGAGTAAGGCACATGACTCTGAATGGGTGCATAGACTTACTAGCCAGTACCAGTGAGCCGATTGAATTAAAAGAGGCTGCGGGAGTAGGAGCAAGGGATTGGTATTTATCGTGATCGTCCACTGGAACGTGCAGTGCTACAGACAATGATAGTTGCTAACAAAATGACAGCGGATCAGTAGTATCGACGTCTGGCAGATCTCGGATCATGATATATGCAAGCTCGGCAAGAAAAGGATCATCCGTTTCATTATCCTTCACCCTCACCGGACACCTGTATCGGTTATCGGATCTCTCCGCTCGCAATAAACGATCCCAATGGCTCCCTAATGGCTCCATTGAGATCGCGACTCGCAATCAGGACAAACGCAAGACCCCGATAGGATTTACATTTTCAATCAGCACGTTATAGTCGATGACTTCATGTAGGGTACCTTGCACTCTTTATGCAGCTCCAACACGGCTCTATAGGTGGGCTAGAGGTTATAGCCAAGATGTTCAGTCTCTGTTCTCAGCTGGAGCATGTCTCAAACAGTGTCTTGTTTCTATCCGCTGCACTGAGAGCATGGATCGATGCAGGATCCTTCCCATCCCTGGATGTTTGTATTCATTTTATATTTCAAACCCAGCCTAACTTTATCCCTCAAACCCTCCATGGAACAATGTCATCATTACAGACCCTAGTGTCAGGGATGGGTATGCGAGAACGGACTCTTGCGACATTCAACAAACGGCCATGTCTATGACAGGCGCAAGTTGTAAAGGCACTTCTGCAAGGCAACAGGGATGCAGTATGCACTGCAGGAACGTCAATGGGGAAGACCCTCACCTTTTGGATTCCACTGGTATCGCGGAGTCTGGCATCCAGGGAACGAACAAGGAGGCTTCGTTCCAATTGTTAGATGCGTTCTACGAAGCAGGTGGGAACTTCATCGATACCGCCAGTAACTAGTGAGTATTCCGCGGCGGCCTTTTCTGGCACTCATCATCAACATCTTGGCAGTCAAGATCAGAGATCAGAAGAGTTCATTGGCGAATGGGCCGAGAAGCGAGGCATCAGAGATCAGCTCGTCATTGCCACCAAAGTCAGTAATCTTGCTCACTCTGTCGGTGCCGTACTGATTTAATCCCCCAAGTATTCTACCAATTATGTGGGCGCAGAGACGGGCATCAAGCAAAAGGTGCACTACACGGGAAACAGCGTTAAATCGATGCATATCAGTGTAGAAGCCAGTTTGAAGAAGCTGCGAACGTCTTACATTGACATTTTATATGTTCACTGGTGGGACTGGGAAACTTCCATTGAGGAAATCATGAATGGCCTGCACACGCTCGTTCAACAAGGGAAAGTGTTCTATCTGGTAGGTGTCAAATTCATTCTTGACATCTTCGATTTCTCAGATCATATAACCTTGTAGGGCATCTCTGACTGCCCTGCATGGGTCGTGTCCCAAGCAAACCAGTATGTTCGTGATCACGGCAAGACGCCGTTTGTGATATACCAGGGTCAATGGAACGTTATGCAACGCTCCTTCGAACGGGATATCATCCCAATGTGCAAGGCTCATGGTATGTTCCGGTCATGATTTGAT
>JBBPSB010000264.1:0-28310 GCA_038093375.1 Xerocomus brunneocitrinus
CCATGAACTGGGTTCTCTTGGTATCGCGAAGGAATCCAATTCGCGGAGGAAGCAAAGAAGAATGGCTCGATGTCATATCTGGGAACAATGAGAATAGAACAGACGCTCATTCGCAGGCAACACACCTCGAATCCACCACCTTCAGTACGTTCGGCGTGATGTTCTCGATGAAGAGGGCCCGCACCCTGAGGCCCATGACCTACCGAATACCTTAGCCTCGTATGTGGCATGAAAAATGAAGATAATGACACCTACCGGTTTTTTCAGATCCTTCAAAAACTCCTTGGCCGATTCTTCATCCAAAGTTATTTGACGGGTCCGCTCCTCCCCAAGCTTATGAAACGACCCATCCATGAACACGTCCACTCTATGTATTTGACACGAATATTTGTCTTTGCAAACTGTCAGCATGCGGCTCCTCTGCACCTGGTCTGGAGTCCAGTTTCCAAAACGATTTTGAGGATATCTACTCCAGTCTTCGTCTGCGCCAGGCGTCAGTTGTGGCACGTCGGCGTCATCCTGGATGAGATCAATCCATGGCCATGGCGCCGATGGCGCCGCATGGCGGTATCTGTTCAGACAATGAGCATCATTATACAAGCCCACAAAAAAGAACCAGCTTCACTTCGGCAGCGGAACCCTTTGGTTCGCTCGAAGATTCGACCCCCATTCAAGCCTTTCGTCATCACGAGAGAACGTTGCTTGAATCCCAATTTCCGTATCCATAGTCAGAATGAGATTTTGAAGAAGAACAATGAGACGAAAGCGCTTGGTGACATGGTTTTGCCTGCTGATATCAGCTCCAGCTCCACCCGGCCTGAACAAATTACCGACGAGAAGCTAGAACTGCAGAAGCAATGGGATCAAGGGCATCATGAGACCAAAATTGATCGGCTTGATGTAGCTGATGCGGATCTGTACCCACGGCATTTGGAAGATTCTGGAAGAAAAACGCAGGCAACGTACTAACTCTTCCCTCCAAGGGTTCAAGACTGTCGATGTTTCCATCTCTCCAGTCGGATATTCACCTAACTTATGTGAATGCCATTCGTGAACTTGTAACGAATGCTGGTGAGTATGGATCTGATACTACGATGTGTGGGAAACACAACACAAAAAATGGTAATTGGACTGTGTCGCTTGTTACTACAAGTCCGTTCATCCACGCGCAAATGAATTTATCACCCACAAAATACTCAGGTTCATTCCCGTAGTCGCGCGAACTGTGTTAGTAAATTATCGTCGAGAGGTCCGTTCTCTGCAATGTTTATTCCGAACACGCTCTGTTGTGATAGGAACGCACCCTAAGTCATGGACGGAACGATGCATACAAGCAACTTCGTACGGTAAGATACTTCAAGCTTCAAGTAGAGTAGAGTCGTCATCTACCCACCACGGGTGAACATCACAAACTTCCTACCCACTTGTTTCATGACAGCGAAATCCGAAGCTAGCAACATAGAAAAGACCACTTACAGGAAGTAATATCGACGATAGTTTGTCAGGTTCGAGTGTCCTCAGGTTCAGACATTGCATCCTTGAATTCGCTGACTCCGTGTATTTCACAGGCATTTCGATGGTCATTGTCAAAAGTGCAATGGCCCAGCTTCCGAAATGACTATGAATGGCATCTGATCCGGGAACAACGTGCGCCGGCGAAAGGCCGATGGGACGTTAGCAACTCCTTGGTCAGGCTGCCATGGTGCCAATCACGGTGCTCCATGGCGGGTGGCATCTGCCACAGACACTTTACGTCCTTTCACGAACGAACTCAGAATCACCTGGGCGATGGCTCTTCTCCTCAAGATTCGATACGTCATCATCGTAAGGGGATGATACGTCAGAGTCCAGAACTGTACGTAGAAGCGACAATATTAAGACATCAATTCCGTTAGATCAACAATAGGCTTCCGCAAACTTGTGCAAACTAGGTAAGCACAAGGTGACTCGAATCAGCACACATGAAGGGGATAGCCGCAATGGAGAGGCCCGTCATATGCTGCACATATGGCGTGGTTCAATGTTCAACGTTGAGTCAACTTCTATTTACTTTTTAACAACTGGCCACAAGCCTGCGGAGGACGCAACAAAACATCACGTCGACTCTACGGTTTGATATTCTCGCATTGTACTAGTACATAGTCGTAATTGTACATAATCCATCCGATGATATTCGGGGGTTAATTTCCGCATCGTATCCAACAGTCCATAATATGTACATCAAACTCGATCACCCCGGCGGCGACGCCAGAATTCTTGGGCTCCGTTCCCCATCTTTTTCGACAGTTCGTAGGCGTAGAATACCGGCCATGCGATGCGTCGCACGATATGATGTTTACTCGGTTTCTTCGAATGGAAGGGGCTGCGACTCTGCAGGGCAATTATGACCCACGCAGTTATCAGCGTCAGGACAACCGTGTACCAGACATAGACAAACAAGTGGTAGTGGTTGATGGGGCCACCGATCTCTTTAACGTTCATTCCGAACACGCTCTGTCGATCTCGCCGTAAGCGCCGGGCAGAAACTGGTACAACGCACAACGCACTGAAAGATAGGTTGCAGGCAAGAATATCATCGTTAGGTACGAGATCTGGTTATATGTGTAAACGTCACTAAAGCAACCGCGAACGACCGTGCTCACTAGTTTTATGGCAGCAGAATCCCGCAGAGTTGCCGAGGTCAACTCCTTCATGGTTGTGCTGTCTTGAATGTTCACTGTCGAGAATTCCTGATATCGTATTCGGTTAAAAGCATCATTGTGACTGGGGAATGTCAACGAACCAGTGCCATCGCGTTTTTCAACCGGTCTGATTGTACCAGCCTTTGCCTCTCCAGTCGCTGGATCTCACCCAACAAATTCTCCGACTCCAGCTTCAGCATTTTCTGAGAACTCTCTCGTTCAAAATCCGAAACTGACTCGTCGAGCATCACTGGATTGGGCGTGTCTCGCACAAACTCTACAGATTTTTGGAAATCACGCAGGAGTTGTTGATAGTATAAGAGGTGAGCTTGCAACTTGTGCAATTCGCGCGTGTGGTCGCTACCAGTCCCGACGTTGGTAGGTTTCGCTTCCTGCAAACTCATTGAACATAAATGAATGACGAGAGAATCTAAACTTACGAGTTGCTCGCTTAAATGCGCATACAACACCTCGAGTGCCTCGTCCCACGCATACAGTGGATACCACAAAACAGCAAGAAATACAAACGTTGGGTCCTTTGACTTCTCATACAACTTTTGCCAGTACACACTATCACCAGTTCTTTGTACAAGTGATCGCAGGCGTCGTGCGGTCGTCTTTTGAAGATCGGAGTGGTGATGGTATGATATGATCGTGTTGCCTTCCCTATTGCGCACCATGTGTATTGCAAGTAAATCTTGTAACAAGATTTTTTGATCTGACCATTCGTTAGTCGGTTAATCTGACACACTGCAGCTTCCATGTATACCGGATAGAATGAGTGGTGCTTGTGTATCAATGGTCTGCTTCTTATCTATCTCAAATTAACTGCTGATCGCTTAAAGTCAATTGGAACAAATACCAGTGATTGTTTCTGAGCCTTTTTCTGGTGGGGGCTGTGATGGGCTTGAGGGTCGCTGATTCTTAACGCTACATATAAACGGGAGAACGACAGTGATGTCTGGATGCGGTGAGCCAGGCAGAGACATGACATCAGACAAATCACGTACGATCTCCTTCTCCATGAAGTGGGTTCTCTTGGAATCGCGACGGAATCCAATTCGCGGAGGAGGCAAAGAAGAATGGCTCAATAACATATCTGGATACCATGAGAATATAATAGACGCCCGTTCACAGGCAATACGCCACACCTTGCACCTAGTATCCGTAGCACATCCGACGTGATGTTCTCGATGAAAAGTGCCCGCACTCTAAGGTTCTCAACCTACCGAAGTCCTCAGTTCCGATGTGGCGCGAAAAAAGAGAAAAAAGACACTCACTGGTTTGTGTAGATCATCCCAAAACTGCTTGGCCGAAGTGTCATCCCGGGGTATGCTGCAAGTTTGCGCCTCCTCGTCAAGCTTTTCAAACGTCCCATCCTCGAGTACATCCACTTTATGTATTTGACATGCACGTTCGTCCTTGCAGATCGTCAACATGCGGCACCGCCGCACCTGCTCCTCGGTCCAGTTCCCGAAATGACTTTGGGGGTATCTACTCCACGGTTCGCGTGCGCCGGGAGCCAGTGGTAGGACGTTCGCGTCGTCGTGGTCGAGATCCATCCATGGCCATGGCGCTGATGGTGCCGCATGGCGGTATCTGTACAGGCAATGAGTATTCTTGACAATACGCGCTCACAAAAACGTTCGGATTTACTTGGGCGGTGGAACCCTTTGATTTGGTGCAACGTTCGCTACGTCCCATTGGTCTTCAACCCTTTCGTCATCGTGAGGGAACGTAACTTGAATACCGATTTCCGTGGTCATGGTCAGGATGGGAAGAAGAAAAAGAGGGCAGGTAGTGAAGGCTTGGCATAGTTTTTCCTTTTGATATGGCTGGCGCTTCTGCCCGGCCTGTCAACGTTACCGACGAGGGGTAGAGTTACAGGAAGCGATGGAATAAAGGTACCATGGGACCAAAAATCGATCAGCCTGATTTAGCTGATCCGCATCAGTGCCCACAGCATTTGCAAGAGTCTGGAAGGGAAACGGAGGCAACCCAAGAGTCCAAATGGTAGAATGAGACAAGCATTACATACTACAGATGTCCGATTTCCTCGGGTTCAAGTCTTGTACTCCGAGACCTAACTTATGTAAATGTCGTTGGTGAAACAACGCTTCGGCGTTGGGGAGTTTCCTCTGGGAATGATACTTAGATCTGATACGGGATACACATTATTCCTGAATGGGAACTTTGTTTCTTATGGATTGCAAAGTCGACGATAATAAACGTGGGAACCAGCAAAACACCATTTTCGCAACGAAAAAAATCGTAACAATCCTAGGGTTAGATGCACCACAGGCCCGTAGTTATGTAGTAAAAATGGCAATGTAATCAACATCCAAAGGAATATATCACCCACAATATAAACACCCCGCAGTCCGCAGTCCGTGCGTCAATGAAAAAACAAAATCACCGACGGCGGTCAAGCAATCTCTTGGTCGCGTCCGTCATCTTCTTTAGTTGATTATAGCCATAAAACACGGGCCACCCAACACGTTGTATGATATGCGGGCCGCCGGGGTGGAAGGAACTATAATCCTGCAATGCAATCATGACCCACGATGTGACAAGTGTCAGGATAACCGTGCTTTCAATATAGACAGCCAGGGTCTCGAGAGTGCCAGGGTTGATCTCTACAACGTTCATTCCGAAAACGCTCTATAGAACGAACCATAAGCCATGGAAGGAAACAGGATAGGAACAACGTACGGAAAGATAACTTGCAGGAAGGAATATCATCGTCAGGTACGAGACCTGGCAACCGCCAATGAGTATCATAAAACAGCGGCCAACTGATTTCTTGCTCACCAATTTCATCGCAGCAGAATCCCGCAAAGTTGCATGGGTCAAAGCTTTCATGGTCCTGCTGTCTTCGATGTTGACGGTCGAAAACGCCTAGTCATGCGTTAGGAAAGGTCACAATTGAGATACCAAAGACGAACTAGGGCCATCGCATTTTTCAACCGGTCCGACTGGATCTGCCTCTGCTTCTCCAATCGCTCAATTTCACCCAACAGGTTATCTGATTCCAGCACCAATAGTTTTTTCGAGCGCTCTCGTTCAGAATCCGAAATCGAGTCGTGGTCCATAGCCGGGTTGGGTGTATCTCGCACAAATTCAACAGATTTACGGAAGTCGCGCAGGAGTTGTTGATAGTACAAAAGATGAGCTTGCAGCTTGTGCAGCTCGCGCGTGTGACCAAGGTTTGTCGTGGCATCGGTAGCTTCCTGGAAGAACCATTTGAGCACAAAGAAATGTCGAGAGAATAGAGAATAAATCTTACGAGTTGCTCGCTTAAATGCGCATACAACACCTCGAGTGCCTCGTCCCACGCATACAGTGCGTACCACAAAGCAGCAAGAAATACAAATGTCGGATCCTTCGACTTCTCATACAGCTTTTGCCAATACACACTATCGCCAGTTCTTTGTACAAGTGATCGCAGACGTCGTGCGGTCGTCTTTTGAAGCTTGGAATTATGGTGGTATGATATGATCGTATTCCCTTCCCTGTGGCGCACCATGTGTATCGCGAGTAAATCTTGCAGGAGGATTTTTTTATCTGACCACTGGTTAGTCGAGTCATTCGAGTCACTCTACAACTTCCATGCGTACCGGATAGAATAAGTGGTGCTTGTGTATCAATGGTCTGCTTTATATCTATCTCAAATTAGTTGTTATTCGATTGATATCATTGCAATAACTACCTGTGATTGGTGCTGATCCTTTTTTGGGTGGGTACGGCGATGGGTTTAATGGTGTGGGACTAACCCTCTCCCCTTGATTGTTGACCGTACGTATAAACGGGAGAACCACGGTGATATCTAGATGATGTGAGCCAGGCAGACATGGCGTCAGACAAATCACGCACGATCTCCTTCACCATGGTGTGGGTTTTCTTGATATCGCGACGGAATCCAATTCGCAGAAGAGGCAAAAAAGAATGGTTCGATGTCATATCTGCGTGCCATGAGGATGAGACAGGCGTTCGGTGGCACGCAACTCACCTTGCACCCAGCATCTTCAGCACGTTCAACGTGATGTTCTCGATGAACAGGGCTCGCACTCTAATGTTCGTAGCCTACAGGATACCTCAGCATCGTATATGGTGTGAAAAAAGACACCCACCGGTTCTTTCAGATCCTTCCAAAACTCTTTGGTAGATTCTTCCTCCGAAGGTATTCGTTGAGTCTGCTCTTCCTCCTCGAGTTTATCAAACAATCCATCCTTGAACACGTCCACTCTATATATTTGACAAATATATTCGTCCTTGCAAATCGTCAACATGCGGCAGCGCTGCACCTGGTCCGGGGTCCAATTTCCAAAATGACTTTGAGGGTATCGTTTCCAGTCGTCGTCTTCGTCTACAGGAGGCGTGAGCGGTCGGACGTCAGCTTCGTCTTGGTTGAAATCCATCCATGGCCATGGTGCTGATGGCGCCGCATGGCGGTACCTGCGCAGACAATAAGTATGCTCGTACGCGCCCAACAACGTTTGGATTCACTTGGGCGGTGGGACCCTTTGGTCCTCTGGAAGGTTTGCGACGTCCCACTGGACTTCGAACCTCTCGTCATCGCGCGGAAGAGTTACTTGGATGCTAGTTGCTGTGGCCATTCTTAGCAAGGTAGGAAAAGAAAGGTGGTGGGAGTGCTTGGCATGCGTTGCCTGGCGCTACCTGGACCCGAGACCCTGGCGAGAGCGCCCAAATTAATGGGCTAAATATACGATGATAAGCTAGAACTGCATGAAGCGATATCAAAAGGGCAACATGCTGTCAAATCAATGGGCACGCGTCCCTAAACGTGCGTCGTGCGGGCTGCCAGCCAGTAAACGACTGGGATGATCCGAATTAACACCCTCGCATGGGGTTAAGGAGGGCATAGTGCCTGCCGAGACCCCAATGCGACACACGGTCATCAACCTATTATCCTGACGCGTTTCAAGATAAAAGACTGGAATGCTCACTGGATTCAGCCTGGTCTAGTGACTCACCACTGAATTGAACATCGTTCAAGTTGACCGCGTTATCGACATCGTAGCTGAGCGACATGTGTGTGGCGTTGAGGCAGTCTGCACACGCATGCAACAGTGACACCTCACAATGAAGGAATGACACTTATTACGACCAGATAATACTTATACACGATACAACGCACAAGTAAGCGTGCAAACCGTCCACTAATTAGCAGTCCGTCTCGGTCCAGCAGAATGGGGCGTACTTTCTCCTTTCGATTTCGACTTTGATTTGGAGCCGTGCCTTTCCTTTGGCTGTCTGAAACACATGAACTCGATGCTCGTCGCCCGCCGACTTTCAGCCAGTATCTTCTTGACGTAGTCAAGGTGCTCTTGTAGGTTTTCGTCCCCGGGACGACGGGCATACGCCATCGATATCCTATTGTACAATTCGGAAAGCGTCTTCGTGGCGGCAGGCGAAATGTAACGGGCTAGCGTTTGATGCATGAACTCAATCTCAAGAGTTGCCTGTAGTGGATGATGAGCTTCCGCCGATCTTCCAAGACACAGGGACGCCTACCCGCAACATTCCGCCCATGCCGAAACGTTTGACTTGCTGGAAACAGCGCAAGGCTTCATCAGCGGCGTCCTCGACGAGCGCATGTAGAACACGATCGAGCAATCCGTCTGCCACCCGACTGACTTGTGCATGAATTTCGACGAGCGTCATCGACACCCGGAACATGTAAGGCCGGATCTCTGTTGGAAGCTCAAAACCCTCGGATATAGCAACATTAGACACCCGTGCTTACCCCTTGGCTGGGGGGTCTCGTACCAGTCCATCTCGCGGTCCAAAATGCCTTCCCGTAGGATTTGGGTCACTGCACTAGATTTAGGCTTCACGTACGCCTCGAACAACCTCCTGTCCAACGCTTGTACTACCTTGAAAAGAGTCTACAGTGACAGTGATCGTTGTCATTTCCAGCCATGCAGCAACGAGAAAAACGTACATTGGGATCATCTTCTTTGGCCATACCAAATACAATTTCTAGCTGAGAGGTCATGTTGGGGATTAGGGTTCCCGAGAGATACACAAAGTTGGACAGCATGAGGAGTAGTCTGGTGTCCTAATTATCCTTGAGACGCTGGATTATAGCCGGTACATCGTACTCACTGTATCGTTCAAATCAAACGGGTTGGAGAGCGACTGTTGACCTGGACTACAGGTCTCTGGTGCTACCGTCCACTCGGATGACGTCAGAAGGACTAATCCATCCAAGAATGCGTAGACCGCATCCAAAAACGCTTTTGTGATCTTTACAGTGAACGCAGGCGTGATTTGGTTATGCTGTATCGTCCGGAATGACAAGGAAGTCGACGATAACTCAATCCCTCCCGCGATTTTTAACGCCGACGTAGTCAGATGTCTCTGGAATACGTCAAGCAGAGACATAAACTGCGTCACAGAAGGATCTGGCGTTGATGGCGCCCACGTCTCCAGGAGGTGGAATAGAGTTGCGTCTGTTGGCAATAGGCGTCAGGGGCGTACACGAAGGGAGTCCAAAGTAACAACCTCGTAGCCAGGCTCGCACAAGGATATCTCCAAACCTCCATCGAGCGCTTTCCAACAAATTCTTGAGACTTGAGCTAGCCTCAGGGACGATGTCCATTGCTGTCACCTCACTGGCGCAATCTTGGATCTCAATGAGTATCTTGATCAAAAAGTGAGCAGTTGTCAAGGAATTCGAGTTTTTCGGAAGGAATTTCGGAGGGGAATCATTACTGTTCCTTTGCATCACGACTGCATCGGAGAGGCCGAAAAATTCGGACAAGAGTGAAACATAGAGCCTCACAATGTCGAGCGCCATTTGGCTACATTGCTGAGCGCTCCGTCGTGATCCAGACGGCTAGGATTGTGAATGTTAGTACATCATCGCGTGGCGAGTGTTGAACATACTCTCTTGAATTTCCCCTCTATAAAGCTTCTAGCAATCTTCCAGAAATTAGGAAGCGAAGAGACCAATGTCTCAGACATGTTTTTGATCATCTCAAAGATAACCTCCCAAGTTTCATGACCTCCACTCTGAGCTGCATACCTGATAAGCAATAGCCAAACTGACGACGTATGCTAAAACACACCAATTGCTGTTTCCGGCTGTTTGGTCTCGACGGCAGCAAGACATAGTTGTAGTTGTGATTTCAGTGAAGTGTTTAAGCCATCCAAATCACTTGTGTCGGGAGAGGCCCGGCTTAATGCATCTAGCAGAAAATTAGAAACGCCCTTTCAACAATAGATACACCCACTCTCGACGGCTTCCACACTAGATTGATACGACGCATTGATTTGCTTCATGACATGCGTGTGTTGGCTATCAAAGTAAGTCCATATCGGGTCTTGTGCCGCGTTCAACTCCAACAAAATCCTTCCAACCAATCAGTGAACGTTCTCAAACACAATGAATGACAAACTCTATCGTCTTCTCCTGCTCCTCGACACTCCGACTGGGATCTTGCAGTTTTGACAAGAGAAGCGATTTCATCTCCGTCATGACCTTTTCGACATTGGACCATACTTTATCCAATATGCGTTTCTGTTCGGATGCGGGGCCATCCGGCCTTCCGTTGGCCGAGTATTCGCCCGCCGTCATTTGGCCTTGTCTAGACTCCCGAAGAAATTTCCCCTTGTTGTACGTTCGTAGAGCAGCTTCATACTTGCCCTGTGAGAATATCAGTCACAATCCATGGCAGATTTTCAAAAGCTTTGCATACTGACCGCTTCGATGTATTCCGCAAGCGACCTGGGAAGACTGAAAAAAAACTTGGAGCGTTCAAACACGGAAAGCGTGGTGCGCAGTCTCTGTGCCTTGGCCGAGTTCTCCAACACTGGGAGGAACACTTGATTCGCCTTGACGGCAGAACCTATCGAGAACGCGTGAATCAGCGAGGGGAACGAAACAGGCAGGTAGACCTACGTTTCAAGTGATCAGTGAGCGGCTTCGACGCATATTCGCTCGCGTCAGACAAGAGGCCCTCTCGCATTTCAGCGTACGCAGCTTGTATTCTCGTGAGCGACGTTGGCGAATAGACATTCATGGCGTACCGTCCGTGCAAGCTTTCACAGCGACAAACCGATCAAAGTTGTCCTCGACGAGCACCCGAACCTGTTGCGACCGCGCATCGATGGACGTCTGAAGACGAGATATGCCGACTGCCAAGTTTTGATACGTCGCGTTGGGATGAACCGTAGCTAGGAATGCCTTGGGGTCGAACGACTTGGAGCTCAACATGACAGCGGCCCCTGTGCATTGGTCAGATCCAGCTCACGAGACAATTGCGAGTTCTTACTCGTTTCCGCGTCCATGCTCCTATAACTGCGGAAGGATGGTCATTTAAACGTCAAGCACGATGTAATAACGGGCGCACTCGACAGTAGCACCTAAACCCAATGGATCGCCATCACCGACTGAGGTGACGACGTCAGATAGCGAATCTTCCAGCTCATAGTCTACTTCTTCCCACTTTCTAGTGAATGTGAGTGTCAACAGCCTTCATACGGCCTTGAAGGGCTCACGTTGGATTGAGTGTGGTTAATTTATAGGCCTTGAGCAGGGATGCGTCGTCCGCAGCGATACTGACCTTGCTCGCTGGCATGCACGCTGAACGAGGATCCAATAAAGTGTGGCTGTGCCGGTTAGGCACTGACAATTACACCATTCTGGTAGCGTAGGCTAATCTAACTGACAGACAAAGCAACGTTCATATACTGTAAAAGATGATGCCCTGAAGATTCCCTCCTGCTTAGGCTGGGAGCACAGTGTTGAAGACATAATCCCAAATCTTGCCTGTACCCAAAGTCAGAAAGAGGTGACACCACAACGGTCAGACATACTGGTCACTCCAAAGCCGAGCTCGAAGTTCTTGTAGTGGTGAGCCAAGTGGTATTTCTTCATCTCTTGCATGTACGCAGGGAGTCTAGTGTGATGCAACCTGCAGGGGATGAGTATACAATGCCAGGACGCTAGAGCATACTCACGCGTAGTGCATGCAATCATACAGAACGTCTGTAGAATCGGTGAGAACCAAAACTCAAAAATGGCAACACACTCACAGAATGTAAACGCGCCGGATATGATACCATTTGCAACCGCAGTTGGGAATAGCATGTATGCAAGTCGCGTAAATGGTGCTTGAAGGGCTCCAAACAGCATTGGGGGCATGACAAGTCTCAGACTGCAAACAATGAGTAAAGAACTTGCCCAACAACTCGTAGACTCACCGGTCCATTGGCATATAGTGGTGAATACCGTGAAGCAAGAAGTGCAACGTCAAGAAAGCGGGATGATCGGGCAAGAGCTCGTCTATGTGGAAGAGGAAGCGATGCATCCCGTACTCCAACATCGTCCATATAACGTTTCCCAGGAAGAAAAATGGTAAAGTTTTGACGAATGCATCCAGAGACAAGAGAGACAGGGCGGACAGGGGAAATAGGGGAGCATCCCAGAAAGTAGGAATTGGGATCGTGAATTGCAACATTGAGCGCAAGAAGAGATTGGCCGCGATGGGTAGCCAGACGATGGGTATCACATACCATACCGTGCGAGTACACAACTGATGACCAAGTCAACATGAGCGCTACTGAGGAATATCACGGACAACTCACCTCGAGCACAGTGGGACCAAACAGACGCGCAGACTCCTTCAGATGCCGTGGTTGATGAACTTGTTTCAAGTAGTATTGCTTGCTAAAGGGATGGTCAAGATGACGCAAACATTATCATAGTCCGACAGACCTAAAGTTGGCATTCCACATTTGCCACAGCAGAGGCTCTCGAAGGTTGAGAAATTGGGTCTTTTCAAAGTCCTCGACCGAGTCCGTGTCCTCTGGATGAAAATCATCGGTTGCTTCCCAATCTTGGAGCAACGTGAGACGAGGCTGCGGAGAAGCAGATAGAAAGAAGACGCACCGTCACTGACAGTTGTTGCCTCAGTGCCCAAGCGACCAATAGCATACTCTTCCAACATCTCATATGCTGAATCTGAGTGGTCATGCGAATCCTTGTCCTTCATGATGTTCTCCACGTCTGTTCCGGCGTTGTTGAGGATGAGGTCGTCACCTCCGGGATGATCATAGACGAAGGCGGTAACATCATAGACCTTTCCCTTGAACGTCACCCAACAACTCTGCGCAGACTTGTGTTGCTCGAGGTCTTCGAGAGCGTAGATGCGGACGCGTTTCGAGATGGCCATGGTCGACGAACACCGTAGATTTAATAAATGATTATTTTTCATATCTGACCACTTTAGCCATTCCCACGCTCATTCAGCCTTCCAATTTGTCTATTGCCTTTTAAGGCAGGTAAGTTATATCTTGGGTATATCAAACCCGGCCCACCCCGTCCTCGGCCAGTTTAGCACTCCACTCTCGCAGGACGTGCTTCATCACTTTACCACTCGCAGTCTTTGGCAGTTCCTCCGCGTCCTTGCCATTCCCGATGAACCACACCCACATCGGCGTATTCTATGTCACACCTATCAGAACATCCAGAGAGATCAACAGATCTGTCCTTACCTGCGGGTTCATATTGTCCCGGACAACTTGGCGAACTTGTTCCCTGGACATCGTCGTACCTGGCTCGAGCACCACCCATGCTCCAACAACCTCGCCATACTTGGCGTCGGGAACGGCCACTGCCGCCGCTTCTCTTATAGACCGGTGAGTGGTCAAAACGTTCTCGATCTGAACGGGGAAAAGATTCTGGTGGGCATTCGGGTTATGAACATCACAGGCGACACTTGACGAGACCTCACCTCTCCACCACGAATAATGATGTCCTAGCACAATGTCATTCATACGTTACCGCAAACGCATCGGAACAAACCTTGATTCGACCAACAACTGCAATACGAATCAGCATCGCGCAGGGCATCAAGGTCAGAGACATACTCCTCAGATAACCTTCCTCATCGATTATACCCTCGTCACCTGTATGCATCCACACAATAGATGCATCTTTAGGATCAGGACGCATGACCTTCTTCGTCTGCTCTTCATCCTCCCAATACCTACTAACATCAGCCAACAAACAAAGAACACGGAATACACCAAACACACCCTTTCTGAAGCAGATATCCCGTGACACATAGTTCCCCAGGCGTACCAACAGGAACAATGTCTCCTTGCGGGTCTATGACCTTTGCCCTTACATGAGGTTGCACTTTGCCCACCGTCTCTACTCGTTTGATAACCGGATCCGCAGGGGTGGACTGGAAGGAAACCGGGCTGCAGAATCAAGTCAGCGAGTCCTTGAGCATTTGCCAAATCAACTCCACCTCGTCTCCGCTACCCATCACGGCGGAATCAGTAAAACACAAAAGAACCAAGTTGCCATCCCGACGTACTCATGCCATACCCAACGGTCAAATCCACCAAATTGAGCTTGTCGATCAACTGATGCATCAGGTCGATAGGTATCGGGGATCCAGCGGCGATTCCAGTCCTGTTGGACCTGCTTAGGTTGTTCCGTTTGAACCAATGCAAGACGCACCGAAGTCTGCTGAGGTCGAATTTCTCCCCTGCCTTTTGTCGCCGTTGTACCTCTGCTAGCACTCCCAGGAAATGCGTGGGTACACCATGTAACGCAGTACATCGTTCCTGCGTAATCGTATCGACAATGGCTTTCGGGTCGAAAGACTCGGAAGGATAAACGACACAGGCGCCATGAGACCATGCGGCCAAATTTCCCAATACAAGACGTACAAAACGTAAGTGTGTCAGATACATGAAATACAACAGTGCAAAGAGTACTCATCAAAACAGTGGAATAGAGGTGGGACGTTGCCTATCGTATATCACGTCAACACCGAATGTTATGAAAATGACCACATTTACAGAGAACATCCTCGGACGTGAATTGCATACATCGGCCATTTCCGAGCCCGTTATTCAAGATATTGAGGTGAGTCAACTAGCAACATGGACTTAGAACCACAAATATGTCGCGGGAACAGCACGCACAGAAGCAGCCTTGGGCGCGCCCGTCGTCCCACTAACACCAACCAAGGTCACATTCATCCCATCATCGCAGCCCAACACGACCAACGCACCTCGTAAATTGCAGATTGATCACATCGTCCGATCGCAGTTCGTCCGCATACGCCCGCACACGGCGCTCCTCCGCACCATCTTCCCTCCACACGAGCGTCTCCCGCCAATCGACGACACACTTGGTGTCCATCACCTCTCTCTCGTACGCGCTCGCGTCCGCCATATTGTTCACAACGACAAGGTGTCGCAGCGCAGGCAGCGCCTCACACTGAACATCGCCCGGACTAGAAGCCCGCAAATCCGGCAACGCCTCGGCCAGCATCCGTACATACCGCGAACCCCGCAGACACGGCACCGCGAAAAGGTGCGACACCCCCGCCAACCTGAGCGTCTTTGCCTGGCACGTATCAGCCGCACGCCCCCACACGCCAAACGGACGAACTCACGAGCTCGTGCGCGCGGTACGCGGGGTTGAGCGTCACCAGTATCGCACCCACGCTCGCACACGCCCACTGCAACATCGCGTACGCGCTGCCAACTCATGAGCATCCCCTCTCAGCGCGGACAGAACGCGCACCTGTTGTTCCCCATCACCACCCCGACGCGGTCGCCCCTCTGAACGCCCAGGACCACGAGCCCCCTCGCAAGCGCGCGTATGTGCCGGTCGAACTCGGCAAAGTCCCAGGCGAGGTGGGTGAGGACGTCCATGTTGGGCGAAAGAGGGCCGCCGTGCGTCCTCGGCGGCTCTTGTGTGCACACCAGCGCGGGTCGGTCGGCGTGCTTGCCGAGGATCTCGTGTTGAAAGTAAACCGGGAGCGTTCGGCGTTCGAGCGGGGGTTCTGTGGGTCCTTGGACGGTCGACAGGACGAGTGAGCGGGTTTGGAGAGGTTTTGGGAAACTGGCGGCGACCGCCCTCGCGCGGCCAGCGAGTCGCATGATCATGGTGGATGTCTAGACGCTGGTGCTCATGAGGCTAATGAGTTATTGCTTCTATTACGCAAACCAAGTCATCTTGGAGGTGTATCAAAAATACACGTTTTAGAAAGCTCATACTGCGTACGGGGTAACAAAAACATGATATCGACATCATCTTTCCAGTAACACTACTGCCTGGATCCGAATAAGGTGCAAGGCGAGCGTGTTTGCTCAGGGTCGATCCCATACGACATAATGCTAGGGCGTGAAGCTTGAGATCGGTTGTCGACGAGATGTGTCCGGACGAGGTGGCTGGCGAGAGCACTGATTCCCCACCCATCAGAAGTTGGGTGGTCCTTTGATCCCGACTAGTACCGCTGATTGAGGAGCAAGGACGGAGCTAAACGCGCACCTGTTGTTACCCCAACGCGGTTCTCTTTCGACGAGGTCTCAGAGCGAAACCAAGCACAAGAGGCAAATAAATATTGCTTCTATTACGCACAGTTTACACTACTCCAGTATTTGAATCATCTTGCAGGTCAAGTGTACAATGCATGAACAAAATGTAATGTATCTATCCAACTGTCGAAAAAGCGAATCGCGCCAGCAGCCAAACAGAGAAAAGTTCATTTTTGTGCGCACGAAAGAGAAATGATAAGGTAACAGATGCGCAATAGATATAATAAATTGGATTACTTTCCAGTATTGCTGGGACTACTGTTTGGATTCCGAATAAGGTGGAAGGGATGCTGTAGAAGACGAATGCGAAAGTGTGTGTTCAGGAAGAGCAAGAGAATTGCTTGGAGGTTGTTGCCATGGAAGGGGTCGTGATGTAATACTGGGCGTCACAGGGCGTGATGAGTTTGGGGTGTTGGCTTGAGATCGGTTGTGGACGAGGTGTGCCCGGACGAGGTGGCCAGCTGCAAGAGCACTGAGAAGGGAAAGTTCCCCAGCCATGACTGACGCAGCAATAATGCGGGCCAGGCGTTGCGCGTTCATGCCGGGCGTCGTGGGGTGGGCACCCTTGATACCGAGCATCTCCAACACTGCGCCTTGGGGACCAAGGACGGTGCCACCTCCAATAGTCCCGACTTCAATGCAAGGCATGGAAACCGTCATCAAAAGATCCTCTCCATCGTTCGTCCTGTTAAGATGTGAGCATCCCACAACATATTCATGTACCAGTCACGTACGGTTCCATCAGAGTCATACAATTTGAGCTCTCGACATTTTGAGCGGGGTCCTGGCCGGTCGCGAGGAAAATGGCAGTCAGGATGTTCGCTGCATGGGCATTGAACCCGCCAACCGAACCCGCCATCGCACTTCCGACGAGGTTCTTCTTTATGTTCAAGTTGCACAACGCTTCCACCGTCGTCTTCAACACCGACTTGACCACCTTACCAGGAATGATGGCCTCCGCAACAATGCTCTTTCCACGACCTTCGATCCAGTTAATGGCTGCGGGCTTCTTGTCCGTGCAGTAGTTGCCAGAGAGAGCAAGGGTGACCATCTCGGGGAAGTGCTGCTGCATCACATCGAGCGCCTTCTCTGTGCCCTTTGAGATCATGTTCATACCCATGGCGTCACCAGTCTTGGTCGCAAAGCGAACAAAGAGTGTCCGTCCGGCCATAGCAGTCTTGAGTCTCTGCAGTTTTGCAAAACGTGAAGTCGACTCAAAGGCGGTCTTGATAATGCTGTAGCCTTCGTCGGAATCTACCCATGCTTTTGCCTCTGCGGCCATTACAATCGAAGGGAAGTCGATGGCAGGGCCACGCGTCATTCCGTCATAAGTCAGAACAGTTGTGACGCCTCCACCCGAGTTGAGCGCCTTGCAGCCACGCGAAGTAGACGCAACGAGAGTGCCCTCCGCGGTAGCCATCGGGATGTGTACTTGTTGCCCGTCAATAGTAAGAGGTCCAGCAACGCCCAGTGGAATGGGTATATATCCAATGACATTCTCGCAGCATGCGCCAAAAACGCGGGAATAGTCATAGTTGGTCATGGGCACATCGGAGTGCTCCAGCGTTTGGGTAACAGTGGCGCGGGCTAACGAAATCATCAGCAGGGGCACAAAGCTACGAGAGGAGAACTCACAAATCAAAGCTCTTCGGATCGACACAGCGCGTTCATAATCGCCAAGGACCTTCTCCAAAGCGTATGCAGCGATCTTTCCATGCTTCGTGAGGAGTATGATTTCTTCGTCGTTCAGAGTTTCCAGTGATGCTTGGACTGGACGAGGCCCATTCTCAAAGATATCGATGCACTCTTCCAGTGAACGAACAGGAAGGTTGATACGGGGTTCTTTGGTGACAACAACAGTAGACTGGGCCCGAAGCTTCATGTCCAACAAGAAAGCAGAAACGCCATTGTCCTTGTTAGCAGGAATGGGGAGGGGAGCTAGAAGGGGTTTAGTTTCCAGAGAAGGGGACGGAAGAGAGTCAGGAGTGTTGGTTGCTCCGGAATCGCCAGGTTGGGGCTTTGGAGGACCAACCACGAACGAAGGCCTGGTAGTCTTGATCTGGGGTTTCTCGACCTTTTGGTCTACATCTCTATCTCTCTTTACGGGACCAAGGGACCTGAATCTGACACTTTGAGGTTGGAGTCCCCTGATAGCGCCCTCGGCGATACCCTTGAGAAGGTAGCCGTTCAAAACGACACTGGCAGCCAGGACGAATACAATCCACTTTGAGATGACAGGATCGCCGACGAGATTGGTCCAGCCAGACATGAAATTATCGATGATCTCGCTAGATCTGAAGAGAGCACGAGGACGAGCGGGACCGGGGGGGATGACGGTGATATGAAGAGGGGGAGCAACTTTGACAAGGACGTCGGGAGAGAATGTCGCGTTGACGTCAGAAGCGTAGAATACCGCGATGGAATCGAGAACGCTGGCGATGGCGGGCGATGTGATATCGACTTTGCGAGATTCAAGGCGAAGATCAGCCAAGGTGTGGATGGAACCTCTAGATTCGAAGTGGGTAAATGTGGCTGGCGCCAAGGTGGTGGTAAAGCTGAGGATATGCAAAGTAAGAAAAGAGACGAGCTGAGACATGCTGTGATCAACAATACAATTAAGCAGCGAGACAATAATCATACCAAAAGAAGTTTCAGTCTGGCAACCGGATCTTGCTCTTTCACGTCCGTGGGGGCGCTGTTCCTTGCCTTGAGCATAGAGCCCTTGGTGCCAAGCAAGCTTTTCCACAGCTTGTGGCTAGAACTGTGGTTTTCCACTGGTTGAGATGGCCGGACGAGTGCGCTGACGGTGCCCTCAGCTGTAAGATTGTTGTTACTCCGAGATCTGGTCAACGTGCGAGCGGTTTGGATTCTGCGGACCTGTTCATCTGCGAGTCAGGAAGTGGGGGTGAACAAACAAGCGAAAACAACTGGCCTCGACCATGATTGTCAAGATGGCTGCATAGAACGTGCCAAATACAAGGCAGTCCAGTACCAAAGACAGGGCAGCCAATGCGCAAAACTCCTTGAGACCGCCAACTTTGCTTCTAGCTCCCAAAAGGAGAGCGGCAATCTCCAATCCATAGTCACGAAGAATGATATTTCCACGCGCTTCCATCGCCTCGAGGATGATCTCTCCTGCTGGCTTCATCTGTCCCCTCCAGCGACCTTCCTTGACGGGAGTGGTGAGGTGGGGGTGATTGAAGACAGCCTTGGCAAGGCGAAGTTGCTTATCAAAGCCAACGGTGCAAACAAAGAACGGGAGGGCCTCTGTCAAACTGATAGGATCGAGGGGGATCTCCAGGTAGTGTGATAACGGAAGAGCGATGATGAACGCGAGGATCGATGATGAAACAACGGCGGTGGTGAGCCAAAAGTTGGATCCCAATGCTCGCGAGGCCAGGAACAAGCGGATGAAGGAGGCGTGCATGAGGATGTAGCCGGCAAGGACGAGAAGAATGTCGAGAGAATCCGCTTTCTGCGATCCAGTGAGTGGATATATGCGCGAGTAAAAAACAAACTGACCTTTGCAAGCTCCCAGAATCGGACGACAAGGGCACGAGCAGCATACGCGACCCACTTTCCGCTCTTCATTTCGCCGATGGACTCGTCGGAATGGTGCTGTACGCGATACTGAACATCAAACGAATCTGCGGGATAAGACGGCTTGGCCTTGAGGGCGCTGGCAAATTGTTCGTTGGCACCTGGCATGAAAGACAAAGTGACGGTGTGTGAAGCCGAGGCTTGGCTTGACACGTCGGTAAAGCAGCGACTGTCGCTAGTCAGGCGGAAGCAGATGGCAGAGTAGGTTTGGCCAGAGGGAGTAGCAAACGCGTCAGAGATGTGGTGTGTGAGGTTGTCCAATGATGGTGCAAGGTGTGCCCAGTCCAGCGACGTTGTCACGGCCTGACGAGAGTGTTAAAGCGTTTCTACGAGTACTGATTAGAGAGCGTACCTCCTTCGCGTTGGTGAAAACGAGCTGCTGAAGTTCGAGCCTTTGTGTGGGATGGCTCCAGGCTTCATCGACGACGACCCATTGGGCATCACGCAATAAGGCATGTGCTGGGGTGAGCGAAGAGGGAAAAGCAGGAGCAAAAAACGAAGAATGTTTGATGGCAGAGAGGATGCGGAAGTAGGCGAGTGTACCGACGATGAAGAAGGCGACGATTGTTTCTATTGGACTGTAGGTTGCACGCCCTGTGAGGGGCAGAAGAGGAACGCGCATCGTATGGCGGAGGAGAGAAATTGCTCGTACAGAGTCTCGTCCCACTTTTATTGCGCGAATCGGCTAACGTAGTAACGCGTGACCCCAGACACCGATTACCATATCAGGAACGTCGTAAGACTGACAAGAGCTTCTCTTGTCCAAGTTCCATTAATCATAATGTTTATTCCACGTTCTCAACGGATACTCTGGCTGTACACGGCTATCCCAGTACAACCGGCCTAGTACATTCCTACGATAGACAGTTTACAAGCCACATAGATACCGTTA
This sequence comes from Xerocomus brunneocitrinus, assembly GCA_038093375.1. NCBI lineage: Eukaryota > Fungi > Basidiomycota > Agaricomycetes > Boletales > Boletaceae > Xerocomus > Xerocomus brunneocitrinus. The sequence continues at coordinate 20,548 of JBBPSB010000264.1, forward strand.
TCTTTGTTTACCCCTACGAGGCATAGTACACCGCAAATTGTTGCCCCCGACTTTCGCCACACCCATGACGTCCTCGTCGCCGGTACCTCGTCTCTTCCGGTCCTTTAATCTCAGACATACCAAGGTTGGATGTCTGTTTCAGTAATGCGGCGCAGATAATGACAGCATGGATTTGCGAGACCTCAGGATGGCTCCGCACTGCTATCAAGTTCCCTCGGTGCTGGCAGCATGGAGCATTGTTCGGATCCTACCCTCCATTCTTTCGCCGAAAGGCCACCATTTGTTAGGGTCCCACACATGCTGCGCGAGCACTCGTTTTCCACACGCACCAGTCGACTTTGGCAGTCCGCCCAATGCTTCAATACACAGTGTAATGTTTCACACTGAATACCCACACCAGGTCTCAGTAATCTGTTTCAGACATTGATCACTTATAATCTTCAAACCCTTTGGGAAAAAAAAAAGTTCCAACTCACTTGCCAAGAACGAGTTGATCAGGTCGAGACTCAAAACTGCTCAGACGCCGTTCACAAAAAGGCCTTTGGTGTGTTCATGTTAGTTGTGGCGATATTGTCTCAGTTGAAACTATTCAAATTCTATGTTTGCCGAACGCTGAGAAGCTGGTTTCAAAATCCCCTTCTCAGAGAAATTGCTGCGGTAACCGGTATACAGTCTATAAGGCAGCATTGCGGGTGAGCCAAACGACTATGGTTAAGTCAAGAAATGGACCTTGAACCGCCATGGATGCCAAGGCCGCATCCGTCACAAATGCTCCATGGGTCGACCAACGGGCTGTCACTGAGTCGCCAAACATCCCTCTGTTATAGACGCGGGCGGTGTCAATCCGTATTGTAATAATTCGTGACTGATCACACATCCTCGACCATACGGCTACGTGCCCCATTGGAGTGGACGCCCGCGCTCTTAACACCATTTGGACCAGTCTAGAAACATGGCAACTGCCGCATGTTGGGAAGAGACGTACGAGGACAAGTCGAACCCATGGAGAAATGATGAAGAAATGGGCCGTAGACTGCAGTTTGGTTTAGGATATAATTAGAGCGATTTGGCGGTACCGTCGGACATAAAAGGAAATTTTAGTCGGACTTGGTTCTATTAGCCATGATGCCCAGAAGTTGCCCACTGGAGCCCTCGTTGGATATCAACAACCATAACAATGAACGCAGTGTACTATGGAGCGGTGCGTGCCTATCCTAGGCCGCCTACATGTGCTTTCTGATGAAGCCACCCTGTAGCCATGCCAGTTTGATATCCGTTTCATGTTTCAACTATCTCGTACGACTGGTCGTGCGCATGTGACACGTTCTCACCCACTGATCAGTCGGTTGCAGTTCATCAATCATGTTTATCAATCAGGACTCCAAACAGTCTGTATTAGATCGCGGGACCGATAGCCATGTCTACAAAGGAGCAACATTCTCGGTATTCTTTGGATCCAAGCATACCCCAGTCACGAGGATCGGTGCGATAGTGGCCGTTGATAAAACGTAACATATTTCAGGGTAAACGATCGCTGTTTCGCTGATCCCGGTTTCAGAATACGTCACTCCCTGGCCTCATGTGCGATGAAATTTTTGAGCAGCGATCAATCGCGAGCCATGCTTCCACAGTCGATGTGGACAGTCTCTCCTTTGCGAGAACTCCATTGGCAAAGGGGCCGTGATGGCAGCTACTGAATACGTCGTCTTGTGAGTATTATGCATTCCCGGGAACACATCGATGCTCATATGGCTGCGTCGTTGGCTCCGTAGATATACGGACGAGGAGACAACCCTGATTGAGCCTGCGGACTGCGCTATTACATTATACCCTGGACAAATTTAATCCCCCTATCTATATCGATGCACTTGATTGTCACAAGCAAGGCATCAAGCAACAGATCGCCAAGGAAATTGTATTAGCCAACGAGTACACTGTGCAGCAATGATTTCGCTACGCCATGGGGAAAACTTCGACCGATATCTCCGCACGGTTTGTCGTTGTCGTAGAAGCCACTGGCAACGAGAAAGTCGACAATGACTCCATCCATCACGTCCACCAGGCGGAACACTCGTGGTCTACTGCGCTTACTTGAACCACCATCAAAGACTTTTTGGGACAGTAGGTGAGGCAACTGTTGCCTTCTCTTTCACTGCGCGCGTCACTCACCACATCACCAGATCATTGGGTCATTTGCACGCACCCATTATCTGGACAAAGGTCAACATCGAGGCATGGTGGGTGGTGCTTGTAGCGCCTGCAGAGTGGTCAGCTGATGGCCTACAGGTGACTGACGTGTACACAATCGGCGAGTAGCAAAAAGCGTTGGCCAAAATGAACATTAAGGCATGAAGCCTTCCATGAGGCCGCTGGCATGCATTTTATTGTTGCTTCAGATTGCGATGAGATGCAGCGAGATGCAGCGAATAGTTGTCCGTGCCTAGACTGCGTGAAGGCCGCGATGCGATAATCGATGGGCAACATAAGTAATTCTCCCACACGTTCTCCTGAAATTACGACATCAAGCCATGAAGCGAGCGCCCATGAGGGCGTTAGTAGGCTTTTCCGCAAACGAGATTCTTTCACCATCCCCTTGCCATCCTACCTACCTCGACGATGAATGCAGCCGTCATCGACATCGAACTTGACGAATATGATGGTGAACAGTACAGAGATAACATGCAACACGACATCTTCAACTCCTCAAAAGTCCCGGCGCCAATGTGAGTGTCGTCTTTTGAGTTACGTCCCGCCAACAGACGTTTCACCGTCGTTCTCGCAGATACCGACACGCCGCCCCTTCAGCGCCGTGGCCGTGGATGGATTTTGATGTCGACCCCAGCGAGGTCCATCCTATTCCCCCAGGTGATATTGCTCAAGACTCCGAGTGGTGTTACTATCCCCAAAGTCTCTTTGGGAACTGGACGCACGACCAGGTCGAGAGATGCCGTATACTGAAGATTACCCATGAAGAGATGTGCAAGGTTCACACGGTGGATGTGTACAATGGCGGGTCTTTTGAGAGAAGTGACGACGATCGTACCTTTGAAGTCGAGACTCCAAGACCGTACTGGGATCGTCTGGGGACGCCCGTGAGTAGCGGCTATATTTCGTGTCTCAAAGCAAACTGAGATAGTATTAACAGCCTTCCCCGAACATCCGAGTACGAGCGTTGTTTGTCGAGAACATGACAGTGGCGGTTCTCCAAATATTGGGCACCAAGTGAGTCGGCAACGTTGTATACATACTGCATAGCAAGGTCTCAATTTCGTCAGGTTCAACGTCGAGCCCTTTTTCTTTGCATCCTCTGCGAATTGGATTCCGTCGAGGTACCAAGAAGACCCCAAGGCTGATCAGGATCGTGCGTAGGCATGCCCTCGTTTTTTGTCACTCCCTCATATTCCTCTAGACATTACCGTTGTCCTCCCATTTATCCGTACAATACAGAATCCAAATCGAAAGCCAATTACGCGGACGAGACCAGCGAGCTTTCCGCTAGGTCAACCGGATGCGCTGGAAGGATCACTTCCCTATAAGGGTACGTCTCCGTCAGGCTTTTTCGACCGTCTTTTAACCTAGCCCTGTAGATGAGCGGCAGATCATTGATACACAAGCACCACTTCCTCTACCCGGTAGGTCCCTCCTGACACAGGTTGCGGGTTTTCTAACTGTAATATCAACAGATAACAGGGTGCTTCTTCAAGACCTGTTGGCTATCCACATGCACCGTACCTCAACGACAAGTACAATCATTTCTTATCATCCATGCTCGGAAATGCAAAGAACTTCTGCGAAGCGCCTTCAGTCTCTTGTGCAAAGAACAGGAGACAGCGTTTATTGGTCAAAAATCTTTGCAAGATCCAAAGACCCGACCTTTCTCTTCCTTGCGATTCTCTGGTATGCATTGTATGCATGGGATGAAGCATTCGAGAGGCTATACCACTATATTAACGCTTTAGTAAGCAATTTTATTTCTTTGAGCTCTCATCTCGTTGACGCCTTGATAGGAATCTCGTGTCCTCAAGGACAACGACATTGAACTTACACGAGAGTTGCACAAGTTGCAAGCACATCTTCTATACTACCAACAACTCCTCCGGGACTTCCGGGTGTCTGTTAATTTTGTCAAAGACACTCCTAATCCAGCAATGAGCGTTCTCGCAACTGACGAGGAACGCGCCGACTCTGCGGACCTCTTACGCATAGAAGCGAATAATCTCATATCTGAGATCGACAGACTGACTGGGCAGAGGACGATGTTGTCTGAGCGACTTCAGAATGTCATTCACTTGGTTCGTAATCTTTTCTCTTGTTCTCTGCAACTCCGACTGATATCTTTTTCAGGCGTTTGCCAGTGTAACTATCAACGACAGCAAGGCTATGCAACAACTGGCAGAGACGACGATGATCGACTCCGCTGCTATGAAACAAGTGTGTTTGATTCTCCACCCTGTTTCCAAATATACTCAAGCACGTTAGATTGCGTATCTTACGATGATTTTTCTCCCAGCGAGTTTCCTAGCGGTAAGTCGTCAGCATGGTCAAGATCTACGTAACTCATTCTTCACCAGAACGTGTTCAGCATGAACGTCCACGAAATCAACCCTTCTACTACAGCACGCCTCCACGTTTATATTGAAGTCACCGTTGGTCTTACTGTCTTAACCTCGTGGATTGCAATAGCCCTCCAAAGAGAAAGTTTCTTCCACTTGGGTAACTGTGGTATGATGGAACGAGCATTCTGGCCCTTGTGCTACATATACAGAACCATATCCACTATGATGAATAATGTGTTTGGATCTTTCAAGCGCCGGTTTTCTCCGCAAACTACATGACCTGTAAGTGTCTTCTTCATTAATGTACTCGGTGCTCAAAAACGCTCAGATCGGATCTTGATCAGTAACGCTGCACGTCATGGAATTCTTCGGTGACGCAAAGACGATTGGATCGATCCCTTGTATAGATGTACCACATTGTAGTCTGCTAGCTTTGGATATGGATGACGTTTGGAACATCGCCTTCACGCTGAGCGTGTGCTGATACCTATCTAGTTACGGCGCAATTGTCGGTCCTCCAAATCTCCTTTTAGGAAACTATGTACATCAATGGAGACAGATATGCTCAATCAAACTTACTAACCAACTGCCAACTGCTTCAGAAACATTTTATCTACTACCATGGCCTTGCCAGGCAGGCTAGCACAGAGGATGGAGTCTCAGATCTCAACGTTCAACGTTCAACCCCAGTCCGTCCTTGTCTAGGTTCGTCGTGACCTGTCGCCACCAACGTCGACTGGTGGACATGTTCATGTCAGGGGGCTGTCCCTTCACACGCATATTCTATGAAGAACATTCTATTGAAGGTCGGTACTTTTTTCGGCTCCCAATTTCTGATGGAATAGTCCTAAATGCTGTATCATAGTCGGCAGGCCGCGGCGGAGTCATCAATTCCATGCCAAAAGAGCAACTTCGCCCGCCTCAAGGTGGTGCGCCCAATCAGCCGTGTATTCAACGTTTCAGCATCTGAACCATCCCAGCGATGAGCACGACTGCCTCCACCCAAGCTAGCTCCCTTGCGAGCGGGAAACGGTACCTCGGACAGTTTGAGGAGGACGACTGCCGCTTTCACAAGGTCCCTGCACCCATGTGAGTGGCGGACTCGGGCATGTAGGTTGGACGCTCAGCGCCGACCTCTGTCGTGCCTCTTCGAGCAGATACCGCCATGCCACGCCGTCGGCGCCATGGCCGTGGATGAAGCTCCACGCCGATGATAGCAAAGTACCGCGTGTCCCGCCTGGCCTACCGGGCAAACACGACTGGAGCCTCTATCCCCAGAGTCTGTTTCAGAATTGGACGCACGATCAGGTGGACAGGAGTCAGATGCTGACAAAGTGCAGCGATCGCGAGGTGTCCACTGTATTCAAGCTGACTGTATTTGATGACGGGCGCTTTGGAGATCAAAGAGAAGTGCGCAGCGTTCGTAGAGCTGACGACGCGGACCTGCAGGCGTACTGGGATGAGCTGGGGATACCTGTGAGTGGCATGCATGCTGCATACGTGGAGGCTGAGGGCGGACGGTGACAGCCGCCTTTGAATGTCCGAGTCCGGGCGCTCTTTGTCGAGGACGTGACAACGCCTGTCCTCCAAATGCTGGGAACAAGGTGTGTAGCTGATGGCATGTACAAGCCGACCGTCGTCTTACTCTGGCCAGATACAACATTGAACCTTTCTTCTTTGCATCTTCCGCGAATTGGATCCCGTCTAGGTATCAAGAAGACCCAAGGGCGCTGGAGGACCGTAGGTGGACGCAGTACCTTGCTATATCGTTTTGCTCATCTTCTTAGATATCACTGTGATCCTTCCTTTCGTACGGTGCTTAAAGAACAGACGCCCGATTATGAGGACCAAGCGACGACAGAGGCTTCCGACATTTACTTCAGCCGAGTCCCAGAATATAGAGGAGCCACTACCATACACGCGTGCGTTTACACTGTCTCTTCCTTTGTCTTGAATGACAATTGCCACTTGCAGAGGAGAAAACACAGATGATTGATACTCAGGTGCCGCTAACTCTCCCAGGTAAATACTTATTGCTATAGAGTCGAACAATACTAATCTGGACCAAGACAATAAAATTCTGGTTCAAGATCTACTGTCGCTCCATATGGTCCGCAATACGACAACGAGCACGATTATTTCTTGTCACCCTGGCTTGAAATTACAAGGAACGTCCGCAAGGCGTCTACACAGTCTTGTACAAAGGATGGGCCACAGCGTCTACTGGTCAAACATTTTTGAGAGATCCAAAGACCCAACATTTCTCTTTCTTGCGATTCTGTGGTACGCACTTTATGCATGGGACGAGGCGTTTGAAGTGCTGTTTCGCTATATTAATGCCTTGGTAGGTAACATCTTTTTGATGCTTCGTGTTTATCTACATATGTTCCACAGGAAACCGATGTCCTCCGCTTCCAAGACATCAAACTCACGCGCGAGCTACATAGACTGCAAGCGCATGTTTTGTACTACCAACAGCTTCTCCGAGATTTCCGCCGGTCAGTCGAATTCGTAAGAGATACGCCGAACCCAGCGATGAGTGCCCCCTCGGTTTCCACGGCAGAACGGGAAGTTTCTGCAAAACTCTTGCGAAGAGAGGCGAATAATCTCTTATCTGAAATTGAGAGATTGACTCGACAAAGGGAAATGATATTTGAGAGGCTAGATAATGCAATCCACTTGGTTCGAATCTGAAGATGCTTCTCGTCCCCCTGTCAACCGTTGACCTGCTCTTGCTAGGCATTCGCAACTGTGAACATAACGGAAAGCAAGGCTACACAGGTGCTGGCAGAAATAACAATGAGAGATTCCTTCGCTCTCAAGCAGGTATGTTGACTCCCCTTTTTGCCTATAGTCGACTTACCCCCTGAATTAGGTTTCTTACCTCACAATGGTCTTTCTCCCAGCAACATTCCTGGCTGTAAGTCGATGAAGGCACACTCCTTTGTAAATTTCACCTTTTTTCTTTCGATAGAACGTGTTTAGTATGAACGTCAAGGAGATTAACCCGTCTACCACTGCCACCCTCGCGCAGTACGTTGAGGTCGTTGTTGGTCTCACCTTGTTCACCTGCTGGTTGGTGGTCGCCCTCCAGAAGGACAGCTTCTTCTTCCCATCGCACAGCGGTGTCTTGCGCCGGACCTTGTGGCCTTTGTTCTATATGAATGGTGTTTTATCCACCGAGATTAAAACCTGGTTCAAGCCTAT
>JBBPSB010000265.1:0-28281 GCA_038093375.1 Xerocomus brunneocitrinus
CGTCTCGGGCGAGAACGCTCCGGAGTTGGTGAGGAGTTGGTCCGGAGGTTCGGAGTTGGACTTGGCGAAAAGTGATGGATATGACAGAATCTGTCGCTCCATGTTCTTATGGACATGCACAAGTGTTGGTATTACAAGGCTCATATGTTTCATTAGATCCCATGATGTATTGGGTCCCTGGACTTTGTGTGTAACTTTGATATCTCGAATGTTGTGTTCCTGACCATGATCTATATGGGAAAAATCTGTTGCAGTGTCCTGTCAAGTTCATGAGCCAACCGCAATGCTTGACAAAATCTCTTTTTCTATGGTGAGTACATTCCCTTCAATGCCTCAGTATTATTGCCGACTCACTTGACATCAGCTGGCCACTCCCGGTGCAAGCACTGAAGCAGCTCCAACACTTCAATGGTATACTTCGAAAAGTTCCCTCCTGCGAAGCAAAAGAGAAGGTAGGGCAAAGTCTGTTCCATTATTCCAACATCTCCATTTCTAAACGCTTCATTTAGGTCCACATAGTGCAATGCATCACAGTTCCACAGGATTACCTGCCGGAATATTTCATTGTGCTCATCTTCGGGCTATAAGTCCATCTGTTCAACAGTGTTACTTGATGATAGCTGATCAACTATCTCTGTTGCTAATTTGTAAAGATCTTCTGGATTCTTCTGTTGCAGATCAGCAAGACTGTCAGTCCAACTGACAACTCTCCAGCAATCATGGAAGCAAGCCTCAGTGACATGATAGATAGCATCATGGAGCTGCTGATGAAAGGACCCACAAGTCTGAACAGTATGTAGATCTTTCCGCTCTAGCACTGTGAATGCGTGCATAAGGCCACATCCGGCATTCATTCCCAAGTATTGTTTATGCAGGGAATTTGCGAACAGCATCATAAGGTGGAACCATCCAAATACCATGACCAGCAATCAAATTGATCAAAAGATGTATGGTCCTGTGTACGATATTTGAAAAGTCCATGCAATTGCTCCACTGTCAGCTGATCTCCAACCCATACAATCACACGCTCTAGTCCAGTGTGCCTCCTCTCATCTTCAGTATGTAGGTTGAGTTGTTTGAACCATTCTATAATCAACTGATCATTCCCTTCATAGCTCGCCTCCTCGATATGAGCTGTCCCAAGTATGTGCTGCTCGGTGATGGATTCTGGCCCATGCAGGAGTTTCTCAATGGATGGGGCATTGGGCTAGAAGTATACAGTAGCCACTGTGCCAGAGTCAAAGTGGTACTGCTTATCAGGTTGCTGTGGAAAGGAGAGAAACAGTATATTCAAGTTGTCATAAGGGCAGCGGCAGGACAACGAATTGTCCCCCCAGCTGTCAACAAGTAGTGATTGTGTTACGATTCGTTTCCTCTTATACTCTTTTTCTTCGGACTCATCGTTCCCTTCGTCTACGACTACCATTCTATCCTACATCTCCGGCCTAATGGCCTTCACTTGTCTTGGTAGTCGTTTCCTTCCATCTCATTCCATCCGAGTCCATCGGCTTCGATGACTCGTTCGTATTTAGTCATTGCTTATTTTTATGACTCCATCGGCCGCCGATGAGTCATTTCTCTCTAGTCATCTCGGTGACTCTTTATGACTCGACTCCGTATCTCCCACACCTGCCCTAAACTAGTAGGACAGTATATATACCTTCGATACGCGTCTTGTCTCCTTAGCTTAGATCTCCTCTGTACTGGATACCTTGTACATGAATCTAGCCCCTTGAACTTCTCTCGTCCCTTGTCCCCTTTGAAAGCCTACGCCCGTGCTTTGAACGGGTGTCTCGTCCCTTGAACCTTTGAACCATTGAACCTGTCAAGTAGGAAACCCCCTTGACTATCTCCTGAACGTTCCAAGAGGAAACCCCCTTGAACGCCCTTGAACCTTCAACCCCTCACAGAGGCTACGCTTGCCGCTCTACCCGAGACCAAGCGTAACAGATTGAAGGTCAGGTTGTATGACTGCAAAATAACCTGACCGTGACCTGATAATCAGTCATGACTGGTTAGGTTATGGACTGGTCATGGTCAGGTCATTTGGTTATTTGAGAAATTGAATAACTGCAAAAAACCAGTCAGAACCAGTCTTATTGTCTTTTTCACATAAGTTGGCCATGTGGGAAATCATGAGTCAAAACATGCTCTAACCTTCTCTCTGTCTTTGTGCCTTAATGCCTCACCGGTACTCAACACCAATAGTACCATTTGACTCGGGAAAGCCTCTGGATTGCATCCTACACTGACTGGAAGGGAAAAAAAAAAAAAAAAAAAAAAAAAAAAAAAAAATGGAAAATCTGAAATTTCACAGTGCCGGGATTTCCTACCAACCTCAGTCTTTCACCTTTCTCTGAGTTTTATGCTTGATTCTGCTTTCCAGGCATGCCGTGAGGACATCAGATTTCAACCGAGATCCAATGGCCATTATATGCCTAAAGAAATTCCTTGATTTTGAATGAACCATAGTCTATGGCCCTTGATCTGTCCATCTGATCGGTCAGATACATTGTTTCATACTTCAATGCCCAAGGAACAATACCAAATCCAGGGGAGAAGGTGGCTCCAAAGGAACGACAAGGAAATCAACATCTACATGATGTCGATGTTGAGGTATGATCATATCTTGTTTTGTTGGCCTGCAATGTGCTGATCTCCACACTACTACAGTTCTTGCTAGGTACAATTACGAAGACACCTGACCTCTACTTGGATGAACTTCAAGAAATACTTGCTGTATCGTGTGGCCATATGATTTCCCATGGCACAATCTGGCGTACACTTCGTAGAGCTGGCTTTACCATGAAGAAAGTAGGTATTTCCCTTCCTCTCAAGTCCTTGCTTTCTCATTTGCTTCAGATCACATGTGTCGCTGCAGAACAATCAGCTGAGAAACGCGTAGAGTACCTCACAAGGATTGGTCAGTATGACCCACAGCAACACATCTTCATGGATGAGAGCTCTGTTGGTTGTTGGACAACATACTGTGGCCGTGCCTGGTCCATTCAAGGAACCAAAGCACAACGCAAAGTGTTCTCTGTTCGTGGTCGACAGTATGTTATTCTCATCATTGCTCTGTCTGATTGTTGCTGATTGTAATTCAGCTTCTCCATTCTCTCTACTCTCTCTCTCAGCAATGGTATCATCCACTGTGAAATTGTTGAGAGATCATGTTGTACAAAGATGTTCTCACAGTTTATCAAAGGTTTACTTGACGAGATGCAACCTTATCCCGCCTCAAATTCAGTCATTGTTATGGACAATTGCCGTATTCACAAGCATACTGATATTCAGGCAATGATTGAACCAGGTACATTCTATTGTTTTATTATTATTTACCACCATTGAAAATATATGACCTATATATATCTAGAGGAATGCGATGCAAGTTCCTACCACCCTACTCCCCTGATTTCAATCCGATTGAACTCATATTTTCTGCAATAAAATATCATCTTTGCCGCAATGGCACTTATACTCGCATGACCATGACAGAGCTTACGGATGATGAAGTATATGCAATGCTCCTTAGGGCTCTCTATACCATTACTCCTTATGATTCATTTGGATGGTTTATGCATTGTGGCTACATGTAGATACTTTGTTGTAGTGTCTATTGATATTGTCCTGTTGTGCAATACAGCTTTGTTTTGTGTCACAATGAGGATAACTACATACACTGCCGCAGTATGATCAAGCCTGGCACGCACCATCATGACACACAAATCACACTCTCTGATCCATTCAGCAACCATGCACGAGGAGCCTAGTATAAAAGTTCTAAGGGACAATGTGTGCTCCTTCAGGCTTGACTCACCACCATGGCCTTGAGCTCAAAGAAGTGCAAGAAACTCTCTCAGGACACTGCCAACAACACAGCTGCCATTTAATGTATGTATAATCAGTGACTCAGCTTCATCTAAAAATCACATTTTTGAATTCTCTAGGTTCAAAGCAAAACAACTTGATGCATGCACCAAGTGTAAGCTTGCAAAGTCTCATTGTGAGCTTGGAAATGGGGCTAGTGCCTGTGCATGGTGTGTCAAGATTGGGCTCCCTGACAAATGCATATGTTAAAAGAGCTTGACTCGTCCTGCAACAACCACTAGCTGCCCACCTGTGGACCCCCTTACTCTCCCATCTGTGCCTCGAAAACGAGCTACTTCAGCTGTGCTTGTTGACCTGATATGGGAGGTTGGCTATTTTGGCCCGAGTTGCACCAGAGTTGAGGTAGGGGGAGTGACATGGGACCAGATCCAGTAGTGACTTTCCTTGGATCAATTGCTGACATAAATTCAATGTCCTCTGCAAGTACTGATGTAAGTGGGAGTAGGGAATCTCATGGGTATGGGTAACCCATGCGTGGATTTTCACACGGGTTTGTATGATAAACAAAGCAAGTTACATTTCAAATTTCTTCGATGACCAACAACATAGTTGCTGCGGAGCCTTCACGCCAATTGAAAAGGTACCAACAAACATTGCTCAAACTATCATATCCATCCTATCCATTCACCATGACAGCAAAGCGGGTCGTCAAGATGTCAGATAGGGCCAAAGCAGCACTCAAGGACAAGCTTGCCACAGTGCTAAAAAAGCGCAAGAATGATGAGGCAGGTGAGGCTACAACGCAGTTGAAGCGCACCCGCAAAGACATCTAGATCTTGGGCATTACATGTGACAATGCCGCAAACAACATGGTTATGATTGACAAGCTGAAGAATCTTGTTTTGGGTTTTGGAGGGTCCACTAGTCATACCCAATGTTTTCTCCATGTTATCAATCTTGTCGCTAAATCGCTCCTCCAGCTGTTTGATGTGAAAAAGAAAGATATGAACGCTGCACTTGCATGTGGCCTGGACGTGACCGAACTTGCCAATATGAGCGAAAATCTGGAGGACAAGAAGAGAGAAACTGCTGAGGAGGTGGAAGTCAATGACAAAGAAGTGGGAGCTGAGAACGATAATGACAGTGGGTGGGTGGATGAAGTGGTGCTAATGAGCGAAACAGTCCAAGACGACATGGAAGGAAACATCTGACCTATCCAGTTAGCCCTTGTTAAGGTTTGAGTAAACATTGTTGACTTACCGCTGTGCTCATATACATTGCTTGCAGCTTTGCAAACTTGTGTACAAGATTATCCACTCAGCACTAAAGTCTTGCCTGCGTGGAGAGAAATTCTCAAGATGTTGGGGATGAGCATGACACTGTTGCCACGTGACATTTCCACACGGTGGAACTCAACCTTCGACATGCTTGAGTACGCACTCGAGCATCGCAAAGCAATCGACACGGTCACACAGCACAGAGACCTCAGGTTGAGAAGATTTGAGCTAGGAGATGAAGAATGGGACATTGTTGAAGAGCTATGCAATGTTTTAAAGGTGTGTCGATGCTTAAAAGGTGGCCTCATGTCACAACATGATACCTGAGGCCACATTATATTGATTCATGCGGATATTAGATCCTCAAGGACATTACCCTTTTTTCTCCCATTCGACGCCAAATCTCACCACAGTAATTCCTGCAATGGACCACATTGATGAAATGCTAACGACCCAATCGTTGGACCTAAAGTACTCCCCGGCAATCTGAGCGTCCCTCAAGGTGGCATCATCCACGCTCAATCGCTACTATGAATTAACTGACTACTCTGATGTATACTGCATCGCCATGGATACTAATTCTACACTCTGTGTTATCGCTGTGGCTAACAATAACCCTACAGTTTTGCATCCTCGTCACAAACTCAAATACTTCAAGGGTGCTGGGTGGGAGGAAGACTGGATTGAGAACGCCAAAATGCTCGCCCATGACAAGTTTGACCACTTGTATGCCACCAATTCAGCCCCGTTGGATGTCGAGATCGTTGAGGTTCCCACTGGTAAAATCAAGGTCCATCATTCACAATGTCATCACAGCTAGTAACTAATCCACTTTCTACAGAGTACGAACATTTTCGACAACCTCCCTGCACTGGCCCCTCCCAAGCACACTGATTTGCGTGATGATCTTGAATGTTACCTTGGCAGTGATACCAAACATATTACAGATGCGATTGCATGGTGGCACGAGCATTGCACGATGTTTCCAACCCTCCATCGTATGGCATTGAATTACTTGAGTATCCCTGGTATGTAAATACTGTGTCAACGTCAGTCTTACTAACTCGTTCTTATAGCTATGTCTGTGGATGTAGAGAGATTCTTCAGCCTTGGACGTCTGCTGTTGAGTCATGTACAAAATCGGCTGTCAACCCAATCAAGCAGGGCCCTTTTATGCCTCGGATCATGGAGTCTGGCTGGGTTCATCAAGAATAAAGATGTCACAAGGGTGACAGTATTGTCGGACATCAATAGGGATGAGGAATCTCTTGTAGATGGGTGGGATGCAATATACAATGACACAACATCTCAGGAAGGCTCAGTAAGAGTCTATAGATTGCTAACTAGACCTGCTACAATTATACAACGACCTGTTGGTATACCCACACAGGGTACCTGTACGGGTCATGTTTCTCATACCCGAGCACTGACCCATACCCTCAGTGGTGGGTGCGGGTTTCCTTGGGGTACAGGTGTGGGTATGGGCACTTGTACCCAGGGGTATACCCATGAGATTCCCTAAGTGGGAGTATGAGGGTATGTCATCGAACTTGTACCCTCTGCCCAGATAGCCACCCAATAGCACACAATGAAGGGCATCGACTGCAGTTTGGAGGTATTCAAGCTGGGAAGCAAGGTACCTGGCAAGAAGTTCACATAAATTCCATTTTGACTGAATAACTGTTTGTGTCTCGGGTTGCATATGCTAGTGTCCTGGAAGATCTTGGATAGAATACCTATGAATTTGGACCTCTCCTTGCTAGAATCAAGGTCGCAGGAAAAACATACTAAAATGGTCCAAAGAAGAATCCAGAAGATGGATTCCATGTTGTGCTGAACATTGTGCACAACAAAAGAGCTGATATCTCCCACAAAAAGGGTCAACCAACTTTCCTCCAAGGACACATAAGGTATATACAAGTGAACTGCTGTTCCCTGACCTACTGTCAGCTTCACTTGAGTAAGTGTATGCTGTTGTGCACACCATTTTTGGGTCTGAGTTACTCTGTCTGTCTAAAGGGTGAAAGCGCTTTGCATACTCTAAATCAGCTAGTATGCCTTGCACTTCACCATTGTCGTCCTCAAACCAATAAAGGTTGCCCAAGCTGATATTGCAATGGACCCAGCCAGTCAAGAACATCAGTTACAAAGCTGAATCGCCAATCAGCACTAAAGCAGTGGTACAATGAGAACAGATTGTCTCACCAAACATGCAAAATGACAGTGCTGTCAATACATCGCCCAATTTTGACATGTTGTGCTAAGCCACGCACACTTGGTTGAAAACAGGCTGAGACTGCCACTTTGGACAATGACAACAATTGAGTGGTTTTCTGTTGTGCAGGAGAAGGTTGCTTGGTTGAAGCAGGGATATCCGGGAGAGGTCAGCATGTGGAAAAGACAAAAGTTTAATGGGAATGGGTGACATGCCAAAAAATGTGGAATCGGATTCAGCTACCTTGGCAACTGCCTTCAATGTCATCCTTTGCCATTCACAGATCACCATGAGGAAGTACCAATGCCAATGCTGTGCCAGCAAGCACTCTTGCAAACTCTCCTTCAAATTGACATCCATGCCCTCAAAGCCCTTTGGTTCCACACCTGCTTGCAAAGCATCAGCAATCTTCTGGAGATCAACAAATATCTCTTGCTGAATGTCTCCCTCAGTCATTGACCCAGCATCGAGCCAGACATCCTTCAAGACCACCGTATGCGAACCCCTTAGCGGCTGGAGCTTGTCAAATGACATAACTTCGATAACCTCTCACATCCGAGTTGAATGTCCTGTTATACATAGACTCCGATGGTCGAAGATTGTCTTCTGTGTCTTGAGGTAACATCCATCAATGTCATAGACAAAACAAACCTTGTTCGCCTCAGGGTCCAGACAATGCTGGATGGTCGAATCATAGCCGAGTTCCTTCTTGGTGGCAAACATCAATGAGAGCATGACTGATGTATGTCCGACAGTTCTAGTCAGTTGATCAACATCTGATTTCAGACAGATCAAACAGGTGATTTTCCTTACCTCAGTAAACTTAAAATCTGGGGATTTGGCTGAGTGCAACCACAAGAAATACCAGACGGCCATTGTATTGTCCTCGATGGTGATCTGAGAAGTCATAAGACATTAAGTGGTGGGCATTGGAGAAAACTGGGATGTACACCATATATGTGCATGTGACAGGGATCGTCATTGATGCAGAAGGTGGTTGTCCCCAATAATTGTTTATGATTCTGGTGTGCGTAGGTGGAGTGAACCCACCAAGAGAGTGGATACTCACCCACCTCTCGAACATCCTTTTGAGTTGTCTTATATTCAGAAGGAATGGTGAGATCTGCTATGGGTATGGTGGATGACTGCACTAAGAATGGTGGCATTGTTGATAGCTTGAGCTTGAGTAGTGCGTCTATCTTAAAATTAGTGCCATAGGTCTCACCCTCATTGAATTTGTCAGGTTGCTGCAGGAATTGGCATGATGCCTTGCGTCCATCAAGGTGAGTGAGTTTTTGTAGCACGTTGGCGATATCCACAAGAGGCTTGTAACGCTTCTTCTCATTCACAGTCCCAATCTTGGATGGACTGACAGGATAACTTGGAACTGGAGACGAGGTCCATCTGACTGGACAAGGGGGGCGACCTTGAGAGCGGTGACTGCAGCTTTGATGTCCACCATGGACACTTTGAATGAGAGGTAGTGACTGAATCCTGTTTTGTCCCATCCTAGACAGCTAACCATTTCATTTCTCATCTGAAGCATAATTTCTGAACAATGTTGAGTCAGATCTCTGGTTGATCTCAGAGTGCCCGGCTTGTAGGGTGTGTCTAACATCTGTTGTCTGTGGCAGGGTCTAATAAGACTGATTGAGCTATTTGACAATCCAGAATACGACATATGTTACCATCCATCTGCTAGGAAGACCTGATAGTAACTTGTTGGATGTTGTGGTCCTAGTAGTATTCAGTGACCGCATTGCCTTGTACACAACTTGCTCGATAGTCTCTGGTGGGGTGGAAGAGTGAACACAGTGGGTGAGGCATATACTCTTAAAAAGTTAATCTGGCTTACATTGTATGTTATGAACAAAGCTGGGTCCCTGGGCCTAGTCACCTTGCTTGCAAGGTCATTTGCATGGTGCATTTGGATGGGAATCATCTACATGAACAAATTGAATATGTAAACAACACCATACATAGTAACCTCTCTTCTGATTCTACCAATTTCATCCAATCGAAACACAAACCTCACTGCGCAGTGTGTTCTCAATCATGAAAGTATTTCACAGCATGCTCTCAATCACGGCGCTCTGCTTTTTTTGAAGGTGTGCTTCATCTCAAGCACCAAAGACTGTAAACACTCATCTTCAGTTCACATCTCAGACAGATGTCTCATAAACAGGGAGTCTTTGAGGTCACACAGTAATTGGATTGACACATGTGATTGGCCGTGTGACAAAGCCACATATGTGTTGAACGGTGTCAGACCAAAGCTCGACATCTTCCCGATGTTGACAATCATGAACAGTAGTGTTTGGCCTTGTGATTTATAGTCCATAAGAGTGTATGCAAGAGTTAGTGTCAGTTGCTGAGGCATAACCTGCACTCAAGGATTCAATCCAATGAAAAAATGGGAACATGATTAGGAGGGAGACCTTTGAAGACAGTTTTGGATTGGATTGACGATGAAAGTTGGATCACAACACAAGTAGGGTGAAATTCGAGATGAACAGGTTGGGTTGGGAGAGTAGACAAATGTGAGTGGTCGGCTTCGCAAGGATCAAGAATTAAATTGGTGATTGTCCCTCTCGTTCCATTCACCAGGTTGGTGGAAGGGCATATGTTTTCCATGACCATGATTGGAGCCCCTATTGCGAAATTTAACAAGTATTCAAGATCACCTGTGTCGCCTACTGCCATTCATATGATCGTCAATTTCTGTGCCCTTGTTAGTGGTCCAAGAGATGTCAAATTTTCAGAGGGTGAATAATATTGAAATTTGTCTGATAGGATGCAGTGTTTGTTCAGTGCCAGTTCATTCCAGCACGTTCTTACACTGTTTCGGGAGGTTATAAGTACAGTCAAGGCCCATGGTTCAGTGGAGAAATCAGGTGTGACACAGTCTGGATGACTGAGAATGAGATAGCACATTAATTCAAGATCCTCTTTTGTGCATTTACCCACTCTCACCCTTTCAAGCACTTTTGTCCATGTGAGATCGCAGATTCCTATTTGCTGCATGAGAAACACAACAGACTCAAATTGCAAAAATATGTTTCTTCCAATCTCACTTCTTGTAATCAGTTGTTTTGCATATATGAGAGTACAAAGAAATTTGCCTACACCAAAAAAATGACAGTGAGCAACTGGGCATTTTCAGACACCTCAGACCACACACCTACAGGTGGGAGTTAATGGAAATCTCCCATAACCATCGCATTCATTCTCCAAAGTGGATCCGTGCCAGCGTCTTTGCCTAGTATGATTTTATGATGTTTTGCTAATTCCCTTAGAGTTAGCCTGGGTTAGTCTTATATTATCACACACATATTCACCACAAGTGACAAAAATAATAATATGGTTGAGTATAACATATGAATTATCACTGCATTTCGACACATATGTCGAAATGTGGTGACATATATACACATGAGATAACCAACACTTGTGTGATCATACCGCATTTGGACATTATGTCAAAATGCAGTGAAATGTAAATAGAATTAGTATCTCTGGAATACTATACACATGAGTATGAAGGATGATGACTACAATGATGAGGCATATAATTGTGTAATGAATAATAGGGTGTTGGCAGTACATACAACTGTCCACACCAGGTCATTTGTGCACATCAATGTGTGTTGAGTGAAATTCTGACCAGTTAGCCATACATAAGTACTGATTGAAGATCCGATGTAAATTTCACTGCATTTCAACACATGTGTCAAAATGTGGTGAAATTGTGTGATAATATGTGAACAACTGGGATGTTATTCCACTGCATTTGGACATATATGTCGAAATGTGGTGAAATAAATGGACTGTTATTGCTATCTGCCACCATCAGCACCAAATCTCTGATGATCAAGTGTTATCCACAAATAAGATCTCAAGTATCACCTATGGATCAAATGCATGATCAACAGGTGAGGTTGAGAATGATCATGTTGATGACCAAAAGTAAGTATGAGAGTGAATAATGAAATGTACTAAATTCTACTACAGGAGTTGTACGAGAACCAATGATCGAAGAAGATGAAGATCGGAAAGAGGACATGAGTATGAAGGATTGTGGTGATGGAGAGACAGAAGAAGTTCAGACAGAGGGTGATGAGTACATGGAAGTAGGAGAGAAAAATGAGGAAACAATGGAAGTGGAGGAGAAAACGGTTAAAGAGGAGGATGCTGTATCAACGAAGTGGAAGCAGAATCGGGAGAAGAAGGAAAGACAGAGATTAGAGAAATCGAAGGGGAAAGGGAAGGCTGATCAGTACGAGGTGCTTGAGTGGGAGAACAAGGAGTTGTGGAGGAAGGTAATAGAATTGGAAACGAAGGTGAGAGAGGAGAAGGAGGAGACAGTGAAGGAGATGGCATGAGCAGAACAGTGGTAGAGTGCAGTGAAGAAACTGAAGAAGGAGATATCAGCTATGACGGCGAATGCAGATGAAGAATATTATACATATGTGGGTGATGAAGAAAGATCTGAATGGATTTATGGAGTTGTTGAGGAAGGTAGGGAAGTTGGATATGTTCAATCAGATTGTGAGTGAGGGGTTGGAATGTAGTATGTGAGTTGATTAGAATGAATGGGGTACAACGAACGACTGATATCATATAGATACCAAAGTATTCTGTGAGTGTGGATAATGAGCTTTGAAAGGATAATGGTAAGACTTACGGACATGTTGTAGGCTGCATGAGATGAGGATGAACCTGTTGTGCGACCACCGGTTCTGCAGTAGGCGTGGACGCAGCATTACAGGGGTAGGGAGATGGAAACAACTTATGAATTGAAGAGGAATGGGTTCACATGTCTGCTGTGTTGAGGGGAAACAACGCCTCTGCTGAATCTAAGTGAGAGGATGGAGGAGAACACACTGTTAAAAGTGGACATGAATCTGAACATGTTGGGGGGGTTTGGTGCTGCGAGAAGGAATTGTTCTTGTTGAAGATATTGAGAATAATACTGTGGAGGGAGTAGAACTGGATCCTGACAGAGAGGGCAACTAGTGGTGGATTGGTGAACAAGTGATAAAAGGGGAGTACGAACAGGGATACCAGTGAGTGCAACTATGTGGGATGGAGAAATGGAATGTACTGATAAAGATGTATCCAGAGCTAGCGTTGACACTATGAAACAATTCATGTGATATTGGACAACTCTGGAAACGGCCAAGTTTCTCAAACACATCTCAATGTTTTCAACCACACTATTGAAAGAGAGTGGATGAGTAGTGCTACCTGGGTCACCACAACAATGACAGAGTACATGACAATCTATCGGAGGTGGAGGAACAAGGAGTGTGAATGCGCAACTGACGATAGACATGTTTAGGGATGACATTGAAGCTGGACCATCAGTGAGACAGGCATGATGAGGTAGATGACAACGACAGGGAAGCAGCAGGAGTGAATAGCTACCTAGCACTGACCAAGAGGTTATAGAAATTGACTAAGAGTGTAGTGTACATACCCAACATGATTCTACCGGTAGAATTGCAAATGCTACCTAAATGTATGCCCAAATCTAGGAATAATATCACACAATATAAGATGTTGTGGTTACAGAGGATATTTTGATCAACAGGTGAATATGTCCAGTAGTACGACCAGTACATTATTATATAAATACAATAAAATGGAGCATCAGATGACACAATATGTATTGTACAGAAGGGTGTATGTATTTTTTGCTGTGATTCAACAGGAGTGTTGATTCACAACAAATAACACACATACCCAATTGAGAAATTATATCACACGGTTGAGCTGCAAAAGCACAGAGGAGAGGATCATACAAATGTTCTTTATGATGACTTCATGAGGGAAGAAATGGATGGACTATGAGGTTGCATAAGGATTGTGTACTCAATTGCATAGATGCAAGATCGTGACCTTGTTACACCAAGATTATGTGTGGAAGTTGATAGAAACTATTGTTGATATGTCAGAGATGCATTACATGCACTCTGACATTTTCAAGATAACATGTCTGACGAACAATCATGTGACTGTGTGGTGTGTAAATATATTTTGGACAAAAGTGTGGGAAAAGAGCTGGTTTGCTGATGAACATGGTGGGGTGAGTCATGATATTGTCTAGGATGTGTCCAATTCGGTGTTCATTCAAGATCTGGTGGATAGCTGTTAGCCCCAGTTATCATATTCCTCAAAAACAGGCTCAGGCTTAATGTTATTATCTGTATTCCTTGAGTAGTTCATAAACTGGCTGTCCTTCTTCACAATTGGACTGACATCTGACCTGCTTCAGTTTGACTGACACATTTGACTGACTCTGCCACTGACTGATGTGTTTGACCCACAACTAATCCAAACTGCTATTCCTATCCCAGTTAGTGTGTGGATTACATTGTACTACATTATGCTGTCTGGAATTCCTCTAGTACTTTGTAAACCAAAACCTCCTCTCCTATGAAATATCCCTCCACTTTTTGGTCTGTTATGAAAGCAAAAGATTCCTCCCCGGTATTGATCCCAAAACTATTGAGCATCTTTGTTGCAATCTTGATTACTGCTATAACACCACCATGCCACACAGCACCATGATGGAGCACTTGTATTACTTTGTAAAAAGAGTTAGGTTATATATTATATCACACCAATTGCTTACTTCTTGGGCCGCTGATGATTGGAAGTGCAAGTACTATGTGACACATGGTTTCCAGTGTTCCCTTGTTTTCTTTGGTTGTGACATATTTTTCCTTGAATTTGTTGACATGTCTTGATTGCTTGGCTAGGTGCATTGTGTCATAGCTGTAGAAATGCCCACCCCTGCAAAACCCTGCAATAGGTGTATACATGATGTGTATTTGCCCAAGAGGCATGATGCTTTCCCTCCTGTTTAGCACAAGTTCTTTATTGCAAATTGAAGTACTTATATACATGAGGTCCTGGAGAATGCATAGATGATTTGGCAATATATATTGGCTATATATCTTTCATCTCAATGATGGGAGACACATCTTTGACTTCCTCTGACCCCAAGTCAGTGGCCTCCATGACTTGCTTCACGTTTGACATTGAAATAATATTCTTTTGGAATTTGCAGCCTTTGGGCAGAGCATGTTGATATGATGCATGCTCCCCTTCCTCCTATGTAGGCATTGCATCTAGGCTAAGCTTTCCCAAGCCTATGTTGTTGGCTTCTGTGACCTGACCAAGAAACAGCCTCTGAGATTGATCACTTGCTTGATATATATTGGAAAGGTCAGTTGATTAATAAAAATTATGGAGACGATTGATCAGACACCAGATTAGTATTTGTATGACAAGTCAATATCCTACATATTATTGACTCACTTGGTTCCCGCATTTGATCTGTCCATAGATTGTTAGCTTTGCTATTTCTATTGTATGAGCAGATGGCTTACCCTTTGGAACAGATATTGTGTGTTCCTTGCCTTTGTGGATCAGACAAGTCAATTATAGCAGAATGGGAATTGATGTGAATATACACATACCTTTGTTAGAAAGCTTCATGGCATGAATCACAAAGTGTGTGGTGGCCTTTCTAACTATAGGTTTGATAGTTAGTCCTACAAGGAACCAATAATGAACCTTGGAGAATCTTTACCTTGTTTCACCTTGTGGCCTGATGACAATGAATGGAATGAGATTAGCCTTTGTTTCCTTGTCTTTCCTTAGGAGACAGCACACTGTTGCTTTGTCAATATGGCCATCTTGTGTACCCTGTCTTGGTACTCTTCCTCTCTGAGTTGCATTGCCTTCTTGTGTCCCTCCTCAAAGTCTTGGTTATATCTCTCAGAGTTGTTGATGACAAGTATGTTCTTCAATGATAGCAGTTGTGCATCATTGTCCTTGTCTACACTATGCCAGTAAGCCTCTACAGCAACCTTGTCCTTGTCTTGTATGTATGGTAGGAGATCAGGCAGATTTTCAGGCTGCAAGTACTCCAAGACATGAGGGGCTTTGCTAAAAGTCAAGCTCTTTGATTGCGACATTGGGAGTCTCATAGTGGACAATGTAGTTCTGGCTATCTATCACAATTGCTTGCAATGTGACACAAGTTGTCGACATGTTGTGCTTCTTAAGATGTGATGTGGAGCATATCTTGATTATTCCATATAATACCTCTATCACCTCAGGCAACATAGTATCACCTTGGACATACCCTATGTTTGGTACCATGGCAGTCTTCACAATAGCTTTAATGACTTGATGATGTCTTGGCATAGTTTTTGTATTATCATGGTCTTTGTGACATGCAAGGCTTTATTGCCAGCCGTTTCTTCTGGAATAGCAGTGACCTCTCTCAAATCATTGAGCCACAGTACATTGGGCCCAAGTGTTGGACGTTCATCAATCCCATCCCAGAAATCACACATGTCTTCTTGGGCATACCCAGATGCCTTGTATAAGGTTTGGCCAATGCTGAAACAGATACTGAAAGCTTCAGGGGTGGCAAGCAAGTGTTTCCATTGTCTTTGGGTCACATGAAGTACAGCCAAGTTCTTGAACAGGATGGTTGCTTTTGTCAAATTACTCTCATGTTCCCATGAAAATCTGGAGCACCTAAGCAGGCTGAACATGTTCTCAGCCATCTGGAGTGAAGTTACTCAAGTCCTGATCATGATGCTCAGGACAGTTGGGGGGCTGTGGAAAGTCTTTCATTTTGAGCGCATAGGCATAAGTCTTTATCTCTTCCTGCATGTGTTTCAGATATTCCTTTCTCAACAGTTCCAGATTCAATTTGGCCTTGGCAAGAGATAGACTGTCACTCATGATGTATTGCTGGTGGTTCACAGCCAGTCCCTCTCAGTTGCCTGGTCTGTCAACATGTTGTGCTCACCTGATCCTCCAAGACTGTATTGTCATTGACATGAGACAACAGAACTTTAGTGTGGCTATTTCACACTCATGTACACTTTTGGTTGTTCCTCTGTTTCACTCCTATGAAATGATCTGCAAAGAACATTGACCATGTTAGCTTAATTAACCTGTTGGTGATGAGACGACTGACCTCTGTGATTGTTGACTGCAAGTCTAGGGTTTTGTCTGTGAAAAGTCTGAACAATGCGGGTAACAGATATCTTGTTGGTAGTGGAAGGGTCTACAGATATGAGCTCCTATCCCAAACCAAACCCTTCTGTAACCAATTGATCTTGGCAGACATGTGTTGGATGATCTTGGCTCTGATGCTTTGGCTCAAAGATGATTGTTGGAGACATAGACTCACATGAAATCCTAGCCAGGTGTCTAGAAACTCTTTGTCCAACACTTTGATATTGTTTTGCAAGCAGTGATGTCTGTGGTTCCTGTCTGTTTTGCTTCTTGGTATATTGTAGCAACAGATCTCATGCTCAATGCTATCAACAGAAAGTCCAGTATGGTGGCTATATGCTTGGTGAATTGTCTCATCATCTGAAATCAAGACTTTCAGTGTGGTCAATGTTTGGTTTGGAAGAAACAAGCTCACTATTGAACACAGAGATACTACTCCATATAGCATCAAGCTCTTTGTACATCTTCTAAGAGGGAGTTAGACAGAAATAGATTGGAGAAAAGCGGAGGACATACCCATGATATTTTGTGCTGGTGCCTCTGTGTCATCAGCCTGAGGAAAAACACCACTTCTTGTGCTTTTGAATCATTTACAATAATCACAATACTTGATCTTAAGCCTGAAGATACCTAAGTGAGTTGGGAAAGACGAAAGTCAATTGAAGTACTTACACACCCAGTCAGTTGATCACTGAAGCTACATATTTTTCGGGATTCTTGGTTAACGCAGCAGAGTGGTCAGGATCCTTTTTAAAGATGTGCTTTGCAATGACGGCCACAACTTCCTTTTTGTTCCCCACACATACCTTCTCCTCAGGAGAGAACTTGGGAGTAGATGTGGATGATGAACAATCATGGAATAAGATATGCCAATCAGCGGCATAGGAGGTAATCCATCTGACAAGAACATGCGTGCAGTTTCCTTTCCATATGATATTTGGAGTTGATGCTTTCTTGATAGGTTCAGGAGCTGACTCTGGTGCAGGTGCAAGGGTGGGAGGTGCAATAGTAGCCCTTGCACCCTGTGCTCGCTGTTTATTTCGAGGTGCAGATGCACCACCTCTTGTTGGGGGAGTAGTATTTTAAAGTCTGCTCTGGTCCAGTTTCACTGTCCTTTTTGGCACAACCAGACCAAGACTGGTCTTGACAACTAGCAGCATCCCTGCAACCGCAACCGAAACCGAGCATGACTGGTTGCTGTCAGTTGTACATACAGTCACAACTAGTTGCAACCTGTCGCATAATGAACCGGTTGCCAACTGGGGCACAACTGGTCTGAACCTGTCAAGACCAGATTGGGGTGCTACTATTAGCGAGTACATAGTACATAGTGTATCTACAACATGTCTTGTGTACGTGGTTTGTATTAAGTCCTGGAAATTTTCAGCTTGCTTGAAGTTTGAACCTTTCTTCCTCATGGTAGGTCAAGTTCGAAAGTCTGGACATGAATGGCAACCAACTGAAAAAGTCCTATCATTGTCTTCTTGTTCACCAAAGTCAAGATGGGTGGTGGTGAGGTCGCAGCCACCAAAGACGCCAAAACCATACTTTAAAGGAAGGAAACGGTGACACTCCGAGTCCGCAATGTCAACTGATGCTGAACCACAAGCATCAGACAATAGAGGGCAGTCAAGTGTGCATGACTCACCATTGAGAAAGCATCAAGTGCCTCTAGGGAATAGCAGGGGTATGGGGTACCCTCAAGGGTTTGGGGTAAGGGTATATATAACTGAGGGTATGGTGAGGGTATGGAACTCATGAACTTACCTGACATTAACTTGCTCTAATATAGTCAATGATCGTTTTAAACCACAAATTGGCTGAGGGTCTCTGAGGATATTGTGGGTATACCCTCCGGGGGTATGGGTAAGGGTACAATTTCTATACACAGAAAACCCATACCCTCAGTGAGGATAGGGGTATTTGGAGGGTATGGGTAAGGGTATGGCTGCAAATACCCAGGGTTACCCACACCATTGCCTAAGTGCCTCCCATGGCTGCCACAGCTCTGTCGCCTCAACTCATAATTCCCAGGCTAGCTCTCTGATGTCCTCCATCTATGCTTGTTCTCGCCAATCCTCAGTTGCTACCCATCGTTCCTATCACTCTGTAACCTCAGAGATTGACGAGGAGGTTGAGATACTTGAAAGTGCTGATGAAATTGTCGAGTTGACATTGAGGGTGTCGAATAACAGACCCTTAATGGCATGTTCAAAAGATCTAAGCACCAAGAGTTTTCAAGCAAGGAGGTGCTGAAAGCCATGGCTGAATTTGTAGTGTGTGATGACCAAGTGAGTGCCTTGGTATAATATGAGTGAATACTACTATGACATCTTGTTACAGAGTCTAGCCATGGTAAACAAGGCCTTATTTTGGAATTGTTTAGCAGCGATGTGCCCTAACACAAAGTCCAATGACTTACCATCAACTCACAATGTCACAACATATATTCACAACAGTTTTGGGATAGATTGTCTCAAGGATCAAGTTGAGGTAATTAATCACTTACAATTCAAGTATTTGCTCTATGCTAAGCTCCTGATACCAGTGTGTAACCACTGATCAGGTTTCGACTTCAATCAACCTTTCGTTGGTTAACCAAACAAAGGCCACCTTCATGGGTCTTACAACACATTGGATTGAATGCTTGAAATCCAGCAAATGAGAGCTGCATGCTGAAGTCATTGCATTCCACATCATCTGGAGAATCATTTGGAGGAGAACCTTAGTCGTTACTTTGTCAAGTTGTGCAAACGAGCTGGTATTATCACAAGCAAAGGTTCTAAGGTGTGCAAACATATTTTCTATGTTCAAGCAAGTGATTCTCACATGATTCTAACATTCCTATTCAGTTTTTTTGTGTCACTGCGGACAATGCAAGCAACAACGACACAACCTATAGCCATATCAAATTGACCCTCTATTCTCACCAAGTTTACTCCTTCAACTCAGACCAACATTGCCTCCCGTGCCTACCACATGTTATAAACCTTGCCATCACCACCTTTATGAGCATTGTCACCCAGATTTCCCATGTTGAGACCACCACTGCCATCTGGGAGTTCGATCCAACATTACCTGAAAACTACATCCAAGGAGAATGTCTCAACATCATTGCTGCCATTCGAACTCTTGTCATCAAAATTCAGTCATTTGGACAACATGTGGCATACTTTGAGTGCCTCTAGCACGAGTGTGGGATAGACCCTGCCCTCAAGATCCCGCTCCATAGCAATGTGTGCTGGGGCACAGCTGATGGAATGCTCACCCGCTCTTATGCTCTGCGAATGGTAGGTAGCACTCACATTAACAGATTTTTTACTTACATTGAACAGCCAATCAACTTGTTCATCAAGTCTGCCGACGAACTCTTTGGCCCCATGACCTCAATCAGGTGTTCTGGCCAGCCCATCAAGCACATTTCCCGGATGTCATTCACCATCAGCACAGCAGATTGGGAGTGTGTCAACAATGTGCGAACAATCATCTCCGACACCAGCAATATCCAACATCTTTTCTCATCTGATGGTCATCCCGCCCTTTGGCTCACAATCCCAGCATTCGAAGAACTCCTCAGCGCATGAGAAGAGAAGCTCTCCATTGACATGTATGTCATGTATCAAAGCACAATAGAATGTGGCATCAACAAGTTGAAGATGTACTATACAAGTTTGATGAAAAAAATGTTTATGTTCTTGTACTTGGTAAGATATTTGCCCTTGTGGCACAGTATACTGACTACTATTGCATCTGTACTATAAGCTTACTTATATTGAGATGGCCTGGGGTGGCCCTGAAGAACAGAAAAGGGAAATAGAAGCAGGCAGCCCATATGCCAGGGATTGGTGTGATGACACATTGAAAGTTGTTGAAAGGACACTCGAGGAATACTAGCGAGACTCCATGGATGACGAGCCCATGCCTGCCAAGACTATGATGCAAGACTGGGTTTCCTCCACAGTGCACCCTCTTGAGTCAGAATATGATCACCACTGTTGTCAACTCCTCCAGCGGTCAACACACGTGAACAGTGGTGGGTGGAAAGAGGAGTTACGCTGATATCTCAACGACATACCAGATGACATCACCAAGGATACTGATATCATCAATTGGTGGGTGGTATGTTGTTTTACACTTTTCAAACTACCTTTCATATACTTAATTGTTTTTTGTATTCAATGCTGCCATTTTGGGCTTCATGACTATGACTTTTAGTGTTTCAGCTTGGTCACTGTATTTTCCTATGTGATACTGCACTTTGTTGGTCACTAGGTTTGATAGTGCATTCATTACTGTTTTACCCTGCCCTCAGAATAAAAGCCATATCCACTGGTTGATCAACTAGCTTAGCTAGTGTTCTAACCTCCATCCCTCTCACATACCAAAGTTTACATTTATGGAGTTATGAGTGGCAAGCCATATGGACTTCAAAGTACTTCCTGTTTTGTGTGCTTCTTTCCTGATCACTATCCAGAGGACTTCTTGGCCCTGTTGCCTTATGTCATGCTCTGCATGAATCTTCTTCCCAAGCACAATGCCCTTCCTTTACAGTATGTGATATGCCAATGAGGCCAGGGTTTTGGATGTCCCCCAGAAGATATAAATATGCCCTATATTCTGCCCTTGCTACTACCATCGTGATGTCGTAGTTCAAAGAGCCTTTGATCACATTTGTACATCGTGATTTTTAAATTATTCCAGTGACTTAACCAATAGCTCAGTTCTGCTGAATAGTGTGTGTGATATCCTCTGCCCATCAAGACTTCAAGTAATCCTGCTCAGCATGTACCTCACACAGGAATGTAATGGATTGATGTTTATGGCCTCACTGCTCTACCTCTTCAGTTTGGCTCCTATGATTTGGTTCCTGTGTGGAGTCTTGGTTTCTCCCTGCATGCCTACATGGACAGCCTTGTCCATGTCACCATCGATCTATCAGGGCTACAGTGTAAACTGACCAATATCATATGCTCAGTGTTTGATTTCCTCATCTTTGTCCAGTATGTAACTGTCTTAACTTCTTCTCCCCACACCATGCCTTCAGACTCTCTGAGAACTCTCAAATTTTCTATCTGCCATCTGTTTTCTCAAGTGCAGCAACACTTTGAAAAAAACATTTCAACTATCCACTCTATAAAATCCACCATCTTGCAGTCCAATCACCTTACTCCAACTGTCAAACCACTTTATTTCACATGGCTGTCAAGGCAGATACTGACTCTTCACTATCTTGCAGAGGTTGCTCTATCTATGAACAGTCTGGAGCCTCTCCGTTGCTCAAGAAGTTCCAAACACGCAAATGTAAGTGTATAAAGAGCCACTTATTTTTGCAGCTAACCTTTGGTCAGCACTATCTTCATGGATCCTTTCATTGTGTATCATGATCTCCAAAGCATGTTTAACCCAAACTACCCAGAATGTGACTCAGATGATGAGATGGTGACTCCTCCACTATTCACTGGTCCTAAATGGTCCTAAACAGTTTTAAGACCAGTTGTAACCAGTCTTTTGAAAGACTGGTGGTGCAACCCTTATCGTGTGAGAATTATGCTTCCCACTATAGATACGAAATATTCCATGGATCACTAGCTATCTATCCACCTCTTGGTCAAGTGATTTGGACCAGAGGAACAGGAGATATGACTTTTTAAAACTTACATGTCATGTTTATATCCATCAAACCCATATAAAAGTCAAATATGGTCCAATAAAAAAGTGTACCAGAAAAGTGTACCAAAAAAGTGTAGTAAAAGTGTACCAGAGAAGTGTAGTGAAAGTGACACTCCCACAGCATCCAAAATTGCTCCAAGTCTAAAAATGCCAAAAACATGATTTAGTGGACACCAAATTTTCCACCTCTTGTGCCCCATGACAAACCAGACCAAACAAATGGCCAAGCCATATATATGGGGTAAGTCCATTTCTACACTTTGCTAATAACACTACACTTTATTTAGTACACTTTTGGTACACTGTTGACTATATTTTGAAGCTATGCTATATTTACTACACTTTGGTACACTTTCTAGACATTGATTACTAAACATGCTGATTACACTTTCCCTGGACTTGTTTGCTACACTTTGGTAGTCAAAAAGCGTACACATTGCTACACTTTTGGTATATTTGCTGACTACACTTTTCCTAGACATTGTTTATTAGTAGTCAAAAAGCATACACTTATTGACTACACTTTGACTAATCTTTGTTTGCTACACTTTGGTACACTTTGACACTTTGTAAATCACAAAAGTGTACTCTTGTGGTACACTTTATTGACTACACTTTTACTAACCTTTGTTGACTACACTTTGGTAGTAAAAAATATGCCACAATCAGTACACTTTGATAAATTTTGTTGACTACATATTTTCTAGACATTGTTTGCTATACTTTGGTATTCAAAAAAGTGTACACTTTTGGTACACTTTTGGTACATTTTATTCACTACACTTTAGTAGTCAAGAATGTGAACACTTTTGCCACACTTCACCATGTATCCCAGATCTCCAGAGTCTCCAGACTGTCTTGATTCCCAGCATAAGTTAGTATACCAGAGTATCCAGTTGGTGTTCTGGGGCTCTGGAAAGTCCTTTGGCCAACACTGGCCAGAGAGGGACCTTTCTGGAATTGCTGGGGGTCTGTCTAGCTCTAGCCAGTTCTGGCCAAAGCATAGTTAGTGTGCTGATGTGGCATACCACAATGTTCTTCAGTGATGTGGAATATACTATCGTAGATTTTGACATCTTGGACGACTGGGTCAGCTTTCATCACCTGCTGTACTGGCCTTTGGCAGAGCTGATGAAAAATGTCGACATCTTTTCTGAAGAGTTGCTAAGTTGAGTTAATGTCACAAGTGTTCAGGACTTGTTCATGCAATCACAACAGAGGATGCTATTCTTATACTGATTGATTTCCCCTTGCAAGGTAAGCTTCACAGTGTTCTCTTTTACCTTGTGAGCTCATGTCAGATGTAGTACTCGTAATGGTGGCTCAAATCTGCTCTTGACTATGGGTCCGCAACATGGGTGTGGTTACGCACCTGTCATGCTCATGTCAAACTCGACATGCCCTGTCTGTGTTTGAAACCTGTTAGCACTGTTGTGGTGGTGTTGTTGATAGCTGTGTGTCATTGACAACATTGGGCTGTTGTTGTTGTTGCCCATTGTCGCTTCTGTTGTTGTGATGTCAGGTAGGTGACCAACTTGTCTGACATGAGTGGGTGAGAGGGTGAGGTTAGCATCATTGTTGTTGTGTATGCCTGCCAGTGTGATGGGACAGATAGTAGCGGCAGACCCGCAGGTGTGGGTAATCATTGAGCAGGTACTACAGGTGCGTCTAGTATAGCCCAGGATACCCACGGGTTTACCCATGATAAGCCGTAGGTAGAGGTGTATGTGTGGCATTTCTGTGCTTTGATGTTGATACATATATTTGTGGATAAAAGTGAAGTGGACTTTGATTGTTGCTCCTTGTATTGAGTAGGAGAGAGTAAGACTTTTTTTGTGTTGTATGTAGGAACAGACATAGGTCATGGGATTGACTTGGATTTATGAGGGGCCAAATCCACTTTCATTCTGTACACAACTTTTTGGACTGGAGCACAACTTTTTCAAGTGGTAGTGTAGCTTTCTCAAGAGAGAGTGTAATTTTTTTTCAAAGAGAGCACAATTTTTTTGAGTGGAACACTAGATTTACACACTTCATCACAACCAGTAGATAATGTCAGTGGTATACTTAACAATTGTATGGGACTAGTACCTATGTGTCTCTGGATGTGCTCGTCTGTCTGAATTTTCATCACTTCTAAGACCGCAATATCCCACAAAACTGAGTCGGTCTTGAGTATGTCCAAATCCTTTATATGATGAAGTGTAGTCTCCTTGCATAAGTTGCAAAGGCCAGGTATGTCTGTCTGGTCTGGCAATTCCAACAATTTGCCTCCACAACACAGGGTTTCAGGGCACAGCAGCTGGTGTGCAACACCATTCCACCACTCATCCTTCCATACTGCAGCACACTGCAATGGAATTGCAGGAAGAGCATAGGTACAGGTATGCTGCACATGATATGTTCTCAATTGTTGATGATTTCTGATTTCGTTGGCACACAAGGCTCAATCATTGGGATTTGCAGCATGACAGGATTCCAAAAACAAGCAATTACTAAACATTATGGTAACAGTAACTCCCCCCTCTTGGAAACTTGTGTTGTGCTGACATGCTATTGCAAGCCTCTTGATACACCTTGCTCATTCATCCAGTGCTCACCTACCCCATCAGGCCACCATATCCAACTGAAGCACACACATGTAAGCCATATTATAAGTCATATACAACACTAACCATTCATTTTTGTACTACTCTAGTTTCTCACCACATGATGTGACGACAATGATGATGACATCCATCAATGCCATACAGTAGCAGTTGGCCACTACCTCTCTCTTTGCCCTCTCTCCCATCTGCTTGCCCTCTTGCACACCTCACCCACTCACCTGCTCTTGCCCTCTCACCATGTCACCCTCCTCACCATGTTCACCATGTTGCCCACTTGCCCTTACCCTCTCATGCTGATGACAATGATGGCCCAGTGCAATAGCAACACAATGACGGCGACATGGCATGTGCAACCACACAATGTCATTGATAACCCATCATCATCATCAACAACATGACAACAGCAATGCATGCGCAATCACATGCCTGCCACAGTGACAACGGCAACCACGACCCAATGTTGTCAACCAGCGCCATCAACAACATGACAGCAATGATAGTGACACATACATCATTAGTGTTTCAAAATCCAGTTGCGAACCGGTACCACAACTGGAAACTAGACTGGACTGGCCTGGTTCAGCCTGGTTCAGCAACTGGACTGCAGTTGCAGTTGCATTCAGTTGCCACCCAGTCCAGTTATAGTTATCTTGAGTCAATCTAAAATGAAAGACTGGTTAGGAAGTTGCAACCAGTTGCAACCAGTGTACAGCCACACTACCTAATTGGGACTACTTCCACTAATTTTCCTGTATTTTTACATATTTTCTTTGAATTTATTGGACCATATTTGACTTTTATATGAGTTTGATAGATATACACATGACATGTAAGTTTTAAAAAGTCATATCTCCTGCTCCTGTGGTCCAAATCACTTGACCAAGAGGTGGATAGATGGCTAGTGATCCATGAAATATTTCATATCTATATTGGGAAGCATGATTCCCACAAAATAGGGGTTGTGACAAGACTGGTTGTAACTGGTCCTAACACTGTTTAGGACCATTTAGGACCAGTTTTTTCGGTCTTGGTCCAGTACAAGCCATATATGGAAGGTAATTAGACCAGTTTTGATCTGGTTGCCCCTAAAAAGGCAAAAAAACTAGACTGAACTGGACTTTTAAACGCTACCCCAAGCAGGTTCAGGTGGCATCATCACGGTGTCATTTATGGTGCTAGGTCATCAAAGACATCATAGCAGGCCTGTTGGGTGGTGGGATGGTTGTCGATTGTCACAGACACATGACACAAGAGGGTGTGGAAGTCATGCGAGTGTGTCAGATGAGCCAAATGGCTCATCATCATCATCACCTCCTTGTACGGGTGTGGCTGTCCACCCATTTGTGCTGTTGTTGTCATGGATGGAGGTGTCAGGTGAGTTGAAAGAGCCATTGGGCTCATCAATGGTTTGGAAGAGGTAGTGGTACTATTGGAAACACTGTCAAACAAGCCATTGGGCTTGTTGGGGCTTGTTGATAGTTCAGGAGGGCAGGGAGGTGGCAGGCGACATTGTGTAAAATCTGAACAGGCAGGATGTGTGATATGAGTGACTTGAATGGTCATGTGACATTGTTGCTCAAAAAAATCTCAAAGTCCCTGAGGACTAAAAAATACAAGCTAGTGCATTTCCTAGTCCTCAGGGACTTTGAATGTAGCTGACTGTGTCTGTACCACCTGTGACTGGGTTACTGTGATGTGACTGGGATGCCTATGATAATGTGACAATGTGTAACTATGGTGCTGTAATATATTGTAATTATGTGTAACATATTGTAACATGGTGACAGTCTATGCCTAAATCAGGATTTTCTGATGCATTACCCAACAGCACCAGAAAAAGGTCCCGAAGTGGCTCAGCTAAGAACACAGGGATGCCACTGTCCCTCCCCTTTGTATTAGTGGTTTTGCTATATCTTCCTAGCAATATGGCCTCATTCCCCTGAAAGATCAGATTGTGAGACCTATCTGCATTGTGCAACAAAAACTGCAGAAACTACGTCACATGAGTAGACAGCTGCATGCCAATGAAAAGGGCATAAATTATTCTAGCAACCATCTTCTGAGAATGAGCCAAGGTTCCAATTTTGAACTGATGACAAAAAGAATGTGTGTTTGTGGTTGCTGAAGGGGGCGTCATCTAGGAACAAATAACCTCTGTCTGTCTTTGTCAGATTGTCAATGATGTGTACTTCTGACATGGTCAGCCAAGTGTCTTTCAACTGAGATACAAAAACATAGCTTTCGCATCCTGGATTAATCTTGCCACTCCACTCTGAAGACGGTCAATGTATAGTGTCTGAGTACCAATGGAGATCCATGCACAATCAGGGTCGACAAAGACATTGGGGTCCTGCACTTGGGAATATGCCAACACAGATGCCATTTGTTAGAGTTTGTACACCATGTTAAAGGTTGTGGGAGTGCCTAGCCTTAGCACCAAGTCATCAACACAGCTGATGAAGAGGTGATGTCAACACCCTTCCCATATTAATAACTGATTCCACTGACTCAATGGCATCCTCCATTTCGTTCATCAACTCCCTACAAGACAGAGCTTCATACAACATCACCATTCGACGAAAGTACTTGAGCTTTGCAAGCAGTAGTGTAAAACTGGTCGCATCCGTGAAAGACCCATTGTTGTGCAGTGCTATTAGCTAGATGAAGTGCCAGATGGGATTATCCCAGGCCCCTAGCTGCTTTGATTCTGGGATATACACCAGCGACCAGCAAAACACTTGATATGTCAGAATTGCCTGCATCCTGCTATCCTATGATTGCTCGATTGCATCCTTGATCAAACACTCTATGAGAGAATGCAATTTCTCCCTCTGGGTCTTTGTATACTCAAACAACATTTGAATTTGTGGCCTTGTTCCTTTTGTTCCATGTCCCTGATCATTTGCATGAAAATCACCAGATAATTGTTATTATCGCCAGAGATAAAGTGGAAACATTTCAATCTGCATTTGGAGAAGTGGTCAGCACAGGCTACATTCTGTAGGAAGAAAGTACCTACTGCTCAGGTGAAAACCTTTGACCATTCAACAACACTTTCATAACAGTAAAAGCATGGGGTGTTTCGTGTAAAAAAATCTTCATGCAATTGTGATGCTCCCTCACAACCTTGTCTAGAGAGTGCAAGAGTCCTCCGAGCTCTGTTGGCAAGTGTTTCTGCTTAATCCTCCAGGCAGCCTGTTACAAACGGTACTCTCATCGCCCCTATCTATCATCTTATCTTTTCCCTTCCATGTTATCTAGCGATAGATGATGACGACGTTGTCACATCTAATCTTATCTTGGAACTCTTTCCTTTCCATCACGGATGACTCTAGTCACAAGGACTACTGAAGTCACAGTCAAGACTCGTGCATGACCTGGAGGCATGACACTATGACGTCACAAGGACTCTATGATGAGTCACATCCATTAGACTCTCGATGACTAGCAACAGCATCGTATCTCGAGTCACAACCATTCACAACGACACATGTGCATAGCCTCGACGGCATGACACAGCCTATGAGTCACATTGACCACGACACGAGTCATGATGCATGACACAGCACATGACATCGCTACGAGCATCCACCGACACAGCCTTCCTTCATTCTATAGCTGTGCCAGGTAC
>JBBPSB010000266.1:0-28224 GCA_038093375.1 Xerocomus brunneocitrinus
ATAACGCCCTCTCACTTTTCATAGCTGTACTTCCTCCCAACATAGTTCACCTTCTGGTGGAGTCTTTATTGCTCCGCGCTGCGTGGTCAAGGATCGTCGAGACTCAAATCAAGTAAGCCCGTCGATTACCAAAAGGTTTAGAACCTGGACCACACCGTTGCCTTGTGATACACGAACCTTTTGCTTCCATGTTGCGTTATCATCGCACCTGGACTCTGGAACATATGAATCTCGTCACAATTGGTCATCGGGTACTTAATTGTGAGTGAAGGGATACTACGGCGAGTGCAAGTCAATCGTGCCCTCACGGACTTCAAGATGGTCTGGAGGACGACGCGGACAGTTTTGCGTACGCAAACTTCGTTACGATTGGGAATGGTGAACGTCGCAAGTATGATCGACAGTGTCATGCGCAACAGGTAGGCCAAGGTTATCCGACTTGGGTGAGCTGGTCGTCCTAATCACACATTCTCTTGCCCAAACAGAAAAGCGGGCATTGTGCGCCAGGGTTCATGCAAGCGCTTTCTTGTGTGATTAACCGTACAATGCATGCGGACTGATCTTGAACAAGCCTGCGACTCGGAATTCTATGTCATTCAAACACACTCAGCCCTTGAAATAGTTCAAGCCTTGTCTGCTAATCCAGACCATCGCGAGAAGAGAGCGCACTAGAGAGCGACTTTTCAGCTTGAGAGATTGCGTCCCCTGGTAGATATATGAAAACCCGATGCAATAAAGCACCAAAGACACCTCTAGTGCCGGTACATGTAAGTGATGAATTGGGGTCGAACTTTGATCACTAACGTTGAATTCCCCACTCGTCAGCAATACTAAGAGCAAGCACGGAAGCCAGATCCAGTATGTATCCTTCATCCAGTTTTAGATACCGTAATCCATGAAGATGCCCCAGGAGCATCCTCCAAAAAGTTGTAATGACCTTGAACAGATCACATCCTTAGGCCAACATCGAGCGGAAAGATGATGAACACACAAATAGCCACAGCTTGGAATATTCACATGTCGGGCTATGGTGAAATTGTCCACCATAATGACGAATGGGTTCTGACATCCGTGAGCGTTTTCGATAACCATGGCTATAGGAACCACATTGGGTAGTACCACGCAATGCTGTAGTTTGAACCAATCGTGGTAATGTACTGATCACGATTCGCCTTGCGTTCTCACTTCATCACAAGGATTCTTTTAGCACTGGATGCATTCTGGTATGGCTGTACAAGCTGCATATGCAATGTCGAGGTTCTGGGGATCACTGGTACGGTATGCAGGTGCAACGGAGTCTGGGAAACACATTTAAGGATCGATACTTGTGCGGTGTTGAGGCTTCCATTGACCCTTCCATTTTGGGGCTGAGCGCTGAGCACCGCCTCGAAGCTTCTTGAACTTGCGCCTGACAGAAGGTGAGAGTACTACCAGCTACTTAAGAGCTGTGCATCGCACTGCCAACAGGCAGGGTAAGTAAGCTGACCTGACCTTGCTGTGTTTTTTTTTCTTCCAGACCATCGCCATGCGATATCTATAAGACCATAGAGTCATGAGTGCAGCCCCTCACTCGTTCCTTCAGGCTACCGTTTCATCGCAGTCAAAGACACTTTATTCTCTCATCGACGGGACGCTTGACAAATAACATGTTCGTCCCTCAGGCAGACGTTCCCAATCTGTTCAACGGCCATTCCACCTTCCTACCCTCAATCTCACTCGACAAGCCGCCTCGCTTCTCACTTGATTTGTCTGGTGTACTAGCTGGTTTGTTTGGCGGAGATGAAGCCATCTCCACTATGGCTACCGTGCATGTCTACGGCAACAGGCGTTGGTTGGGTTGGTACAACACCCCTGGGTCCTTTCAAATCTTCAAGCAATTGAGATCCTTCATGAAATCCGTGCCGCAGACAAATCTTCTCTCCCAGAATGTCAACACAGACCCCGCGACGTTGTTCAACTTGGACACTTGCAAGGGGCCAAAGTTCCGTGCTGCTCAATCGGGTACGATCATCGAGGAGACGGGCTATTTAGCCGCATTGTTCATGCAAGAATGTGCTGCTTGGGAGTCGGAGGGGAGAGTGGTTCCGGGGAGGAAGACGCAGCCCGTCGGGATCACCATCGCTGATCTCGGACAAGCCTCTGCCCCTGAGATGCGCCCCGCACGCATTAGCGCTTCCGCCATTTTCTTCGCCAGTCTCCCTATTTCCGTCAGTATTGGCACGTGTGCGCTCTGCGCTGCTTACGAGGACTGGTGCGCGTCTTTGTTGATCCTCGCGGGGATCGTGGCGAGCGGTGTATTCTGCTTCGTCCTCGGTTCCGCAGACTTTGTGTTCACACACCCTGTACCCGCCAAGGGGTCTCCCGCCGGAGATGGCATACTCGGGTCAGACAAGGACATGGTCCTGTTGAGAGGCGAAGAGAACGCCGTCAACGCGATCACGCGTGGCAGGTTTTCCCTCTGCTTCTCCGGCAAGAGCCACTACAATCTCATCCGATGGTGCTCCTTCATGTTCCTCGTTCAATGCATTACGCAGCTCCTCCTTATCCCGCAAGCGTCGTTATTCGGCCAAATCATGTTTCTTGTCTCTCTCGGTGTCTCTGCCTTGTACAACGCATGGTTTTCCTGTATGGCCAAAGAGAAGATCCATGGGAAGTTTTTATTCGAGCAGATACTCGAGAACCCGAGGTTGAGCAAATACACGTTGGGCACGCGTACCTCCGCGGTCGTGTTTATACTCCTCGTCTTGCAGCCACAAGACCCGAGGGGCCTGTTGAATGAGCTGCTGCCCAACGACACAAAAGTGTGGAAGCAGTGGAAGGTGATGATGTTGGACTGGCTGCGTCGCCCCAGCGATCACTCCTTCCAACTCGGAGGCAATATTGGGAACCTGGACAATTTCACGCAACAGGAGAAGGATTTGTTGGCGTTGCTCTATGAAGACGCACAGGCAGCATATAATGGGTACAGGGACTATCTCCGAGCTGATTTGCTGTGATTTGTGTCCTATTTCTTTTTTCTATTGCTCCTCTAACGTTTATAACTCTTGGTCATCAATTATTTCTATGTACTATGTACTGTCTTCATGTATCTTAGCTAGTATACCCGTCGCTGTCTGACTCTTAGCCTGGAACAGATTCACAAACTGTTGGAGTTCTATACAAAATGTCAACAGTATTCATCGATGTGAATGTTTGCACGCATGTTGCCGGTTGAACCGAGTCACAGAAGGACATATTGTACATATTACATTCACCAACTCTGGCGAGATGCTTTGTTGATCAAGAATCGATTCTCGTGCGAACCAAACCTTCATCTGATTTGGTACTAACCCGCCTCGAGTACGCTTGGTGGAGTAGGTCGTTGATCAACTCCACTTCGTCGACCGCTCGCTTGGGCATTTTGTTCAATACAACGGTCCGCATTGTGGTGTTGGAGACAATGTATACACGCTGATCCGGGAGATCAGCGCCTTCCAGGTTAGTTCGGACAGTCCTCCTCGTCTTCTCGATGAATTGCTTGCGTGCGGCTTTGTACAGTTTGTTACGACGTTCTTCATCATCTCCCTCGCTATCGTATCCCATTTCCTTCATGATGTTCCGAATGTGCTGGTCAGCCTTGGACCGAACGATGTATGTTGGAATGTTGAATCGCCTCGCGTTGGTAAGGATGGCGATATCCGTCATCGTGAAGCGATTGTCGAAGAGCACGATGATGCAGTCAAAGACATAGAGACCCTGGTCGTTGAAGTATTGCCAGTCACGGCATTTGAACGTACCCGCACCGGGGACGTCGTACCACACGAATGGGTGGTCAGGGTTCGTATCTGGATATCTGGTCATTTCAAGCGTGGTCTCTGTGACCCCTACAGCCGCTGCACCTGCATCTTGGCTGCGCAAACCACGGAACGCGTTTACGAGGGAAGACTTGCCACTGCCAGAGATGCCAGCGACAGCGAAATGGAAACAATCCTCCTTGTATTGGATACGCCGCTTAGCGGCGGCAACTTCTGCGGGGGAAGGGACCACGACGGGCTGGATGCCCTCCTTCAAGCGCCTTTCGGCTTCCTCCTTAGCTTCTAAGGCTTTTCGTGTCTCCTGTTCTGCTGTGCGGGCCACCTCCTGAGCCAGAGCTTTCGCAGCTTCAGCCTCATGAAGCTCCTCGTCCGCGACCCTTTGCGCCTTCTCCGCCTCTTCCTTCGCAGCTACCACCGACCCTTCCGCTTCCTCTCGCATTTTCTGAGCGCGTTCACGCTCTTCCCGGGCCTCCCGTGCAAGTATTGCGCCCTCCTCTCTGGCAGCGTGGGTAGATGCCTCTGTGAGCTCCTGAGCATGCCTTGCAGCCCTCGCAACCTCCTCCATCTGCGCTCTCAGCTGCGCTGTCTCCTCTGCAACCCGTGCAGTTGCCCGGTCAGCCACATCCTGGCGCAACTGGGCTTGCTCGTGATCGCGATCCGCTTGCCGTTGGATCTGTTCCAAGAACTCTTGGGCCTCTCTGGCGGCACGTTCTGCGTTCCTTCGAGCTTCTTCTAATCCTTGAAGAATGCGGATGTTGCCGAGGGTGGGATTTTCTACGTTGGGGCGACGCAGAAGGGATATGGCAAATGTAGCCAAGTAAACCACGGGTACTAGGACATTGCCCATTGTAAAATAGGGGCTTTTTGGGATCACTTGAAGAAAAAAAAGAAAGAGTACGAGCTGCGTTGGGTCCTGGATGGGATACTTGCGGCTGGACATTGGGGTGAGGCAACGGCATATAAACGTTTGTTTCACGAGCACAAGTACCCACTTGGCACGTTGAATCCGACAATCCGCACTTGAGCTTGAACATGCGTGAGGGGTTCACTAGATCGATCGATCACATCCAAAATTAGAGACAAGTTCGGAGTTTGAAGCTGGGCTCGACAAGACCAAGCCAAACTGAGACATTTGAGTCGGTGTCCATTTGTACGACTCCTTGTCAAGTCGTTCCCGCCGAAGTTGGAGTCAACTGCACAAAGGTGCTACGACCCTATTCCGAATCCTACAACCCGACTCGGCTCGAGCATAACTGAATATGATGATACTATGAAAGCAAGCTATAACAAAAAGATACCCCTTGACCCGACTTCATTTAGCGACGGGTTTAGCCTTACGCCTTGCGTAAGCCTCGTTGGCAAGGTCGTTGAGCAGTTCCAACTCGTCAATTGTTTTCTTCGGCACCTTACCCGTCACGATGCTCAACAGCGTGCTGCCGGAGACGATGTAGACGCGCTGGTCCGAGAGGTTCGAGTCTTCCATGTTATCCCGGACGCTCTTCCTCGTCCTATCGACAAACTGCTTTCGCGCGGCCTTGTACAGCTTGTTACGACGCTCGATGTCTTCATCGTCGTCTCCCTCGCTATCGTATCCCATATCCATCATAAGGTTCCGGATGTGTTGGTCAGCCTTGGAGCGGACGATGTACGTTGGAATCCGGAATCGCCTCGCGTTAGTCAGGATGGCGAGATCCGTCGTCGTGAAGCGATTGTCGAACAGCACGATGATGCAATCAAAGACATAGAGACCCTGGTCGTTGAAGTACTGCCAGTCACGGCATTTGAATGTACCTGCGCCAGGGACATCGTACCACACGTACGGGTTGTCCGGATTCGCGTCATGGTATCGGGTAGTGTTGAGCGTCGTCTCCGTAACTCCTACAGCAGCAGCACCTACGTCTCGGCTACGCAGGCCACGAAACGCGTTCACAAGGGAGGACTTGCCACTACCAGATATCCCCGCAATGGCAAAGTGGAAGCAATCCTCCCTGTACTGAACGCGTTTCTTGACCGCGGCAAGCTCCTCGGCGGACGGCGTCATGACGGGCTGAATACCCTCCTTCAAACGTCTTTCAGCGTCCTTCCTAGCCTCGTTCGCCTTCCGTGTCTCCTCTGCTGCAGTTTGCCTCATCTCCTCAGCCAGAGCTTTCGCGGCCTCGGCCTCACGTCGCTGTTCATCCGCGGCTCGCTGGGCCTTTTCCGCTTCTGCCTTTGCAGTTTCCATCGCCTTCTGCGCATCTTCGCGCATCTTCTGTGCGCGTTCCCGTTCTTGCTTTGCCTCCTGCGCCAACCTCTCCGCGTTCTCTTTGGAAGCCTTGGAAGCCGCCTCGGCGAGCTCCTGAGCACGCTTTGCAGCGTTCGCGGCCTCCTCCATCTGCGTCTTCATCCGCGCCATCTCCTCCGCAGCCTGCGTGGCCGCCTTGTCAGCCTTTTCCTGGCGTAACCGGGCTTCCTCGCGGTCTTTTTCGGCTTTCTGCTGGGTCTCTGTGGCAAGGTCTTGCGCGGTCTTGGCGGCCTCCTCGGCTGCCTTTTGAGCAGCTTCAGCATTCTGGCGCGCTTTGATCTCATGGAGGGTAGGGTTCTCCCCATCTGGGCGGCTACCAAACATCCATGATATTACCCCACCCATAATGCGGCTGTGAAGTGAATGAAATAGGGGTCTAGTGATGAGACGGGGAGTAGAAAGGGTCGTCGTCGTTTCGTGGATCGGCGGTGAATGTATTTAACATGCACGTCGAGTGCGCGGACCCTGAACCTCATCAGTCACGGCGTGTGGATTCAAGTTCGACTACAGCATGTACTCGGCAGAACCCGGCTGGCAGTGCACCCTGGACCCAAGGAATCTGGCTTGTTCCATCAACGATGTGAAGCCCACAGAATTAGACGCCACGCTTATATTGAATGAAAACGTTGTGGGGTTGCGCTGTCAACGGTGCTTGTGAGATGTGCTCGATCGGAGGGAGCGCGTCATGTCGCTGAGTCGGATGCATCTGCCTCGGAATGAATACGACTTTGTGATTGTGGCCGATCACTATACCACGGCGTTGGCAATATTTGGGATGGATCCAAATGTTGTTCCAGAAGTTCGAGTTTGTTCTGCCAAAGTCCCAAACAAACTTTAATTCTGAACAGCATCTAGGTCCGTCCTAGAATTGCAAACCCCGTTGTATGGATGGCGTTGCGGCGAAGAAAAGGCGTATCACAGGTCGTATAGAATGTGGCGAGAGGCCGCCCTATCCAGGTTTCCACGGAAGGAATATGTCAGATAAGTGATTTCGTCGTCCTGAAGGTATCATGAGAAGGCGGCGTAGCGATACCCCCATGGGGATGGGTCTCCAAAGTTTCAAGTCTGGTTTTGGATAGAGGAAGGTTTTTTCCATATACATACTGTACACGGCAGCACAAGTCACATCTAGACTCATTCCCGCGTCTCAAGTGGTCCCTTATAGAAGTGTGGGTTGTCTAGTAGGGCCGAGAACGGACGTGAGCCATTGCAGGATTACCTCAGTCACCGTCTGCGGTGCCTCTACCATGATCCAATGTTTGACATCGGGGATTGACACAACTTTCAGTTGGTCTATAAATTTTCCCATGTTTTTGACAGCCACTGGGGGACAAGTTGGATCCAATGTTCCGTGTAAAAAAATGACGGGAAGATCAGCAGGGAGGTTTGAGGGTAGGGCTCCATCTGCGAAGATGTATCGGTAAATCATAGACACGGATAGGACTCATCGACCTTTTTCTTCTTGGAAGCGAAGCTGGGTCGTACGATAGTACGATAGTGGGCCAATCACACCTCTTTGGTACTTCAAAACGTAGTAATCGATTTCCTGTGATCGCAGGTCACAAGAGCACATCCAGGGCCAGAACAAGGGAGAAAGCCACCTTGTCATTCAAAATGCATCTCTCGGGCCTTGTTCCGCTGAGCAAGAGATTTTGAAATTCTCCAACACGGACGATCGAGGGAAGTGTCGGACTGTGTGCTCTGAACAATATGCGGAAGAACAATGGCAACTGAAGATGGGTGAGGTACATTGGGACAAATCATGGAAATTAGTTCTTACCTGGGCCTCGATCTCAGCCGTGGAGTGCTCAGAAGCAAAGTAGAGTTGGTAACCATACGATGGATACTTTTGGACCACTTCCTGCAGAGTCACGTAATCAACCGACGGAGGGGTATATGGCAAGGACAATCTACGTAACGAGCTCAGCCATGAGTCACATTGACCGAAGGGTGAACGTACAAGGCCAGGGCCAACAATCTCTTGGGGTGCCAGAGTGCGAACCTACCAGCGATGTGCGAACCCCAATCATGGCCGATGACAACCTATGTGAGTAATTAGCACCACTGAGGATCATATCGACGAGAAAGCAGTGTCAGGAACAGGTACTGACGGCCTTTTGGATTCCCAAGTAATCGAGAAGCGCGGCGAGGTCATCGCAGAGTC
Source organism: Xerocomus brunneocitrinus (assembly GCA_038093375.1). Taxonomy (NCBI): domain Eukaryota; kingdom Fungi; phylum Basidiomycota; class Agaricomycetes; order Boletales; family Boletaceae; genus Xerocomus; species Xerocomus brunneocitrinus. Next base: position 8,243 of record JBBPSB010000266.1, read on the forward strand.
GTTTCATGGTATAGGCGGACGCTTCGAGGGGCATATCTGTTTTTCCGTACCCTAACATATCTGGTGCTATGACGCGGTATCCCTGTGCGACCCAAGGTAAGATCTGGTTTCTCCAGCCATATGACAGGTCTGGGAAGCCATGGATGCATAACAGGGATGTACCGTGCTTGCCGGGGTGAGTCGGTCTCTGATCTACATAGTTGTACGTCCTTTTTGTTGACAGATATGCCCGGGAGTAAGAGAAGGTCTTGTCTGAGTCTGGTTGCATGAGTCAGTCCACGATCGGTGCCGCGGTGGGTTCAAGGGGGCACGGCAAATTCCGCAGTCCCTCTTAGTCACCGTCCTCCACGCTGCTCCGCCAACCGTCTGCATCTTGGTCAGGACTCGTCAACGCCTTTTTCTTACCAGCTGTCCCTTATCCATTACCGAGATCATCATTACCATCACATCTTCCATTTTTCACGATTTTCAGCCGCTTTTTTCACCGCTTGATCTGACAGATTCAAGTTGAGACTGCTCATATCACCCCCACCACACAGGTAAAGCATTTACGTCTTGCCTATCCATATCATTCACACTCGCTTCCGGTTCATAGCCCTCACCATGCCCGCCGCTACTTCCCATTCCAACCCCCGCGTAGATGTACAGCATGGCCAGACGACATCACACCCTGTACCGCCACCTAGGAAAACCCGCACCGTCAGACGTAGAGGCAGGGGCAGGAACGATTTCGGGAGCGACGACGAGATTGTGCGTGAGGTTGGGACAGATTCCGAGTCCGACGACGACGACAACTCCTCCATCGGCTCGTCTTCTGATTCCGACACCGAACCCGTCTCCTTGGATATCCCCTCGAGCACTCCCTCGCGCATACTCACCTCAAACACAACTCAGAGCTCCGCAGATGTCCCATCACTCAACGGCTCTGCGTCCAAGTCGACTAAAGGCGGGGACGCTCGTCCTGCTCCCTTTTTTGGCGACACCGGGAACTGGTCCGAGATGGTCGCTGAAGAGAACGCGCACGGCTCTGCTGAGCTCCCTGTCATTGAGTTTGCAGACTTCACGGCCCCGTCGATGGACCAGCGGCCTAAGCCCACCCATCGAAAACCTGTAAAGCCGGCGAAGCGCCCACCAGTCAAACGAGCCGCATCAGCGCCTACTGTTGACCGTCCCGTGCACTCCCCACTCTTGTCCGAGCACCCAGACGACTCCCATCCCGAGCCTGTATCTGACCACCCAGTGCCCTCTACATCCAGGCAATCGTCCCAAAGCGGCTTTAGACGTCCTCCCGGTCAGTCTGCCCGCCAAGCATACCAGCAACGGCTAGAGACTGATCCATCGTATGTTCCCACCGTCGGCGAATTTTGGGGCCATGACGATCGCTTACTGGACAAGAACCTAAGGAGTTTGAGCGGGTGGTGGAGAGGTAGATGGCAGGGTCGCGGTCGCGGTAGATTTGACAGAGGGTTCATCCGTGGGCGAGGCAGAGGCGGGGGTATCCCGGGCCCTGGCCCGGCTCTAAATGGCGCTCAATCTGAGGAAGGCACCGCTACTCATGAGAACCCGCCCGTTGAACTGCCCCGCGTCGACCAGCCCTGGACGCACGACGGCTTTGAGGAAATGAAGAAGCGAGATGAAAAGAGGCGTGAGGTAGCACAGCAACAACCGTCGGCAAGATCGAGTCGAGGCTTTGCCCCTTTCCGTGGGAGAGGTGGGTTTGTTGCAGGACGGGGACGGGGCGGAGTGACTCGCGGTGGTGGGTTCGCTTCACAATCCTCGAGGTCCACTGCTTCTCCTGCTACCGCCACTGCACCGGCAAAGATTTGGTATGCTATGAAGCCCGAGTATCCTTGGACAAAACACCTCGAAACGGCCCTTTTCCACGATAGCGGACCGAAACCACGACTCGGCAGCAGCCCGAGCTATCGGGTCAAGCTACCGAACGTGGAGGCACAAATTGTTCGCGGGTCAGTGCAGGTTGCTGAGCGCTCGAAACCACCTCCATCTTCAGAGCCATATAGTCCAGTGGAGAGCGAGAAGAATATCGTGGTGCGCTTGCCAAAGCGGGTTGTCAAGGAGAAGGTGGTGCGTCGGGATTCCGCACTCGCGACAACCGTCAAGGTACCTCATCTCGAGGATGTCTTCACTGTGAGACCCGAGCTTGTTCCTCCTCGTGCACCAATTGTCGATATCAAACTTCCATCTACTTCTGTAACTGCCGAGACTCCCGATGTTCCATCAACGCAGCCTGCAAAATCGTCAGTCACCCCGCCCAGCCCTACTGCTTTGCCAATACAAGCGCAACCTACCGAACCCGCCCCTGGTTCCGTCGACGGTGTATTCCACGGTCACCAAGACACTGCTGCTCCTACACTCTTGAAGGTGGATACTCCCCATGCCCCCGAGCCACAGGAGGTTCCTGGAGGTCGGCGTACCCTTCCACCTGTCCCACCCCCGCTGCAGACCGTTTTTCCGCCTCCACAATCCCCTCCTTACAGTTCGCCGTACGGTTATGGCTCACCTCTGCCGCCTGGTATTGCAATCAGTCAACATGGGATGGCATACGAGATAGCGACGGGGCGCCCCGTGTACCTTCCTGCTCCTATCTATACGCCACGACCTCTAGCCCACGGTATGATGACGCCGCCAGGTGTATCGTACATGCCTGGGCACATCCATCATCATTCGACTGGCTCCCCAGACTTCTTGGCGGCACCCCACACTCCTCCTATCAACGGATTCATCGATCCGACGACTGGTAGCCCGATATTTGCGTTCCCTCGGCAGAGTTCTCGCGTCGAGATCCGGGCTCCTTCAGCACAACTCGAGCCAAAGTTGGCCAAGTCACAGCGACGACCCTCTAATTTGAGGACAAGCGCTGCCGCATTTGAACCATCGCGGCCGTCGAGCCCTGTCAACGAAGTGCAGTTGTCTGCGCCTCGGACAGAGCCCTACCTGCCGCACGGCATTTCGCAAGGGCCTGGGGATGCCAACGCCATGTCGGAGCAACACATGGATGCTACCATGTACAACTACACGGCGTATCCGCATGCCTATTACTACCCGGAGCAGTATGGGTACTCTCAATACTATGACGCACCCCATATCCCACGGTATGAGATGTACCAAACTGATCCGCAGGCGTCTCAGGCTGCATATTACTGAGTGAACTTTTTTTTTGTTGGCGTCGAGCTGGACGTTGGCTCATCTGTTGGTTTCCTTTCCTTTCTCCCTTCTGTCCTTTTTTGGTTCTATAGTCTTGGGATACATTCACCGCTATCCATTGCTCCCCGCCTCGTGCTTCTGATCCGAACTTGTTGAAGTGACGTTTTGTTCGTACAGACTTGCATTTACGCTCACATCCATGCATACGTATTTCTCGTAGTCACCCCCATGCATTTGTTCTGTGTGTGCTCCCCTTGTCTCGCTAGTGACCTACATCTGTCATGTTCCTTCTGTTGCGTAGCTGATTTCTGTTTTGCAAATGAATCACTAGTGTTCTTCTACTCCGACTACTTATGTAACTATTTTCTTACATAAGAAGCCCCTATATTAAGTGTTTAGTCAGCTAATGATGACAAATAGAGCCCCTAGTTCTATGGCTGTGACTTTGCTTTGTCAGCAACGCGCATTTGATGGCACGGACCATAGCATCCAGCCAAGACCTTTCTTTGTCTCCAACCACCACCACGTCGTGGTAGTCGCCTTCGTTGACCCCTGCAATCACACTCTTGAAAACGAAATCCGCTGTCACACTTTGATAGCCAGTCGAGTCAGGACTCACATTCTTTACAATTTGAGTGGTCAAAACCGCTCCATTATCATACCACTCGCTCCAGAACCCCTCACACAAGCCCTCACACTTTCTGCACACGTATTCATCCGTCATGGCATTCTCACAGCCGTTTCCTCTTGCTGCGAGTGCGCAGAAAGTCCAACAACAGACATACGGCCCAGATTTGGCCGTGCGTCTCATTTGTCCTGAATGCAGAGACCCCAATCCCAATATCGTCGAGGAGTTTGGAAGCGGGGATCTTGTGTGTGGGGGGTGCGGTCTCGTGTTGGGTGACCGTATAGTGGACACCAGGAGCGAGTGGAGGGTAAGCATCTTTTCCACTTTTCTCTCTCTTTATTGTGGCATTGCATGACTTCTTTGTTCTGTAGACGTTTGCCAACGATGAAGGAGACGACCCTTCTCGTGTTGGTGCTGCGTCAGACCCTCTGTTGGAGGGTATGGAACAGCTTGATACTGTCATTAGTTTCCGGGACGGAGGGTCCGGTATCGCACGCGAACTGCAGCGTGCGGCCTCACGCTCGCAAAGCTCGCGCTCCGAGCGCAACCTTCTCACCGCGTTCCGCGACATCGGCAGCTGGTGCGACCAGTTCTCGTTGCCAAAAACGATCAGCGACATTGCAAAGCAGCTCTACAAACGATCGGACGAAGAAAAGCTTCTTCGTGGAAAGCCGCTCGAGGCTGTCATTGCTGCATGCATCTTTATAGCTTGTCGTCAGGCGCACGTTCCCCGAACGTTTAGAGAGATTTGCAATCTGACGCATGTGTCGAAGAAGACACTTGGGCAGTGCTACAAGGCGCTCGAGCAAGCGTTCAATCTCTCCCCTGGGGCTACTGCACAGAGCAACAATTCGAGTAGTCCGTCGACAGGGCCGGAGACGCTGTTGGTTCGGTACTGTAATCACCTTGATTTGCCGGTCAGCATGCAGTCTATTTGCTCGGACATCATTATCGCCGCACGTCAGCATGGCATTGCGGATGGGAGGAGTCCGGTGTCGATTGCGGGCGGTGCGATATACTTTACGTGTTTATTGTTGGGCAAACCCAAGCCGGCACGGGATATCAGTGCAGTAGCGGGTGTCAGTGAGGGGACGATCAAGTTGGTGTACAGATTGTACTACCTTGAGCGGGAGAAGTTGGTCAAGGAAGAGTGGATCAAGGACGGCAAGGCCAACATGGCCAATCTTCCGGTAGAGAAGTAGATTGGGCGGTTGGATGCCTCGTTCGAGTTTCGTACCATGTCTTGTGTATGTACTCTGTACTTTAACCTTGGTATGAACTCCAATATGACAAGGACGTTTATAAAACTGTTTCAGTCATCGTTTGCCTCCCCTTTTGCTTTTGGATTTTGCAGCTGTTTCTCGGCCCAACGCAACACCACCCTTGCCTTTACTGACTGCCCTGATTGCTTTTCGGACGTTGAGTACATCATCCCCGCCTTGTTCTTTCCGAGCTCGTTTCGTCTCGCCATCCAATTTAGACAGGAGCACCAAAGAGGTCTCTTTTTCAGACGCTTCGGTGGGATTAAACTAGCAGACCAATCTCAGCACCTCGTAATGTAATCGTTACCCATTCACGCACCTTGCGCTTGACGCCACGCATCTTTGCATCCCCATCCAGTTTCTTATCGAATTTGCCCATGCTGGCGGTGCTGATGCGCGTCGACGCGAGCGTGCGGTCAATGTCATTTTTGCGTTCTTCCCGCGTGGTTTGTTGGGTCTCGGCGCGCGCCTGGTTTTGCAGTCGTTGGCGCTCATTTTTAGCGACGCGGGATTTGCGGGCAGTTTTGGCTTGTTGTGCTGGATCAACGTCGACCGCTGACGAAAAATAAAAATAAAAATTGAGTCGCTCGCTGGGAAGAGCAGCAAAAAAAAAAGGCAAATTCACGAGCGTTTGATTTGACCTCGTGTATCCACTGCGCCTCTGCCTCCTTGTTCTTGCCGTCCCGTCCCCATCGGTTTACCCATGCCTGGCGTTCTTCGTCCCAGACGGCCCTCGAGCGGCGCGTTTTTTGGATGCCTTTGGCGGCGGCGAAGCGTTCCCATTTTGTGGGCTGTTTAGGCCGTGGGAGGGGTTTGGCGCGCGGGAGGGGGGTCGTGGGAGGGGGGAGCTGGGCGAGGGGACCGTCTGGAGAAGGATGTGTGGGGAGGGTGTAAAGGGCGGCAAGGAGTGCTTGGATGCCGTCACGTGCGGTCGATAAGAGGTATTCTTCAAGGTTGGCCCTGTGTGTGCGCGGTGATACGAATGAGATGAGCGGGAACTGGGGACATACGAGTAGCTTTCGAGGTCAATTGGGTTGGTGTCCGTGACAGTGAGGAAACCGGGGTCGACGTCGAGGGGGGTGTCTTTCTCGACGGTGATGGATTGGCTTTGGGAACAAGGATGAGAACTACGTTGGGATTTGAGATTTGGCTTACATTTTGGCAGTATGGGACGCGAGGATGTGTGATACGTCCATGTCGATGAAGGCAGAGATTAGTTTTCCGCTCCAAACTTCCAAAAGAGGAAAGCTTGTTAGACGACTGGCCCTGACTGTACTTACTATAGCTACGATGGATCGGTAATTCTTGCACAACACTCTCGAAAGATGTTGTGTCAAAGTAAGAACACCAACTCCTACATAAATTTTCCGATCAGCAAACCTTAGGCATGGAAGATACCAATTTGAAGCGCTTGGTATCGGTGTCCGACCTCCGTGCTCAAAATAATTCACTTTTGCCTATTTTTCGCCTTTCGCCTGAAACTCTTGCAGATATATTTATCCATACTCGACTACTATGAGCACGGGGAGCACGGTGGCATCAGTTTTCGTATCCTTCATTGGGTTGATGTCTCATGTTTGCCGTCATCGGCGTGATGTCGCTCTGTACTGCCCAACACTCTGGACATACCACTTCACCCGATCGCTACGTTGGATAGAAGAATTACTGGCCAGGTAAAAACGAGCCTCGTTGAAGATATGCATCCTATTTGGAATCTGCATACTGAGAGACGATCTCTGGTGGGCAGGTCTTGCGGAGAAACTACTAGACCAAGCAGAACGATTGCAAGAGCTCCGTGACCGCGGTTCTTCCATCAAAGCTCCCCTCATGTGCTCCCCGTTTGCAATGGGTGTTCGAGCCATCCATACACGACGTGGACTTCAACGATCTTCATCCATTCTCCAACATTTACTTTGTGTGCATCGGAACATGGTGTTTGCAATCCTGATCTGTCGCTATCATCCATGGAGCAACCGACGACAACCGGCGATAGGGATCACATCATAAGCGACATCTGTTGCTTTATCCCCTTGACGGATGTTCAGACTCTTCATGTTATTTCCCTGCCTGACTTTTGGGAGAAAACATTGAGCCATCTTCATGGGTTGCGGTATATGAAACTGACTGAAGGCTTCCGAATGCCTGATCTGGCATCTTTGCTTTCTTTCACTGCTGACGGGCTGGTGGAGACTCCATGAGGACATATTACTAGTGGCCGCGATTCGACGACTCCAAATCACATTTGTACCAGCACTAGAGGAGTTGGAGCTTTATCGTATCACGTTTGCACCCGAGGACGATCTGTCATGGAACACTATCTCTGGAAAATCGCTACTTGATGCACTCTCTACCCGCAAAGTGCTCTGTCCTCGACCCACCATGATTGTGTGATGTTGAGGATGATGGTGCTAGTGGATGATGTAGTAGTACTAGTCCGTCTACGATCCGTCTTCGGGTGAATACTGCCTGGCATCAGACGAATTTTAGATGGTTTCAAGGGTAGTAGTGAAACGACAAAAGGCGTGTAAATGAAGAATCAGTTGGATGAGAGAGAAAAAGGACTGAATTGAAGGAAGGTTTTTGTGTTTATCTGAGAAGGGTATACGCACTGATGAAGTCGTTCTGTTTCAGATCATCCTCAGTGACTGCTAATTGTGTGATTGGGAATGAGTCCTGACACAAGGATCGATGTGTGCATCGCGCACAAGGGGACTAAGTTCGAGAACCTAGGTGCGACTGCGTGCGGGCTTGGACAGTCCGAGTTCGACGAGTTTTGCAGACCGTGGCAGCGGGGAGGTGATGAACACCAATTGACGTTATGCCAGAGACCACCCGCATGGGGCACCCGGTGCTTGGAGCACATGTGTCTTCCATACACGAGGTAAACTACCTTTTCTTTCTAGAAGCACCCTCGAGGTTCAACCCTTTGTGAGCGCTCAGAGACTTATCCACTCCTGTGAAGCAATGATAGATGAATTCCTGTGGCTGTATGGTTTTCTGCGTAGACTATCCTTGTAACTTACGCTTACGTTATCGAGTTGATCACCGTCCTGTGGAGTCGAGAAGACGCCACCAATCTCCTTCGTAGAGGTCCTTCCGTCAGCGATGTTGAACATTCTTGATTCATTCCGATCAAACACGTACCCTAGATCCAGACCCTCTGAATAAGCGCCAAAAGATACGCCCAGGTGTCTGACCCCATACATGAGGTGAACCTTGGTCTCCAGACCGGTGACGATACCCAATTCCGATCAAAAAACCCCCCTTCTCGCACAAATGCGAAAAGTGCGTGCAAGGATTCTGTTGGGTCTAGGGTGTTCCTTTTCGACGTTTGAATGCCCTTCTTTCACAGCCTCCATCCACAGCAGGTCCCTCGCGAAGGGAGGGCATTATATACCCCGTCGTTTGTCCCATCTGAGTCCCACATCCACATCCACCTTGTCCTTCCAACGGTTTCGGGTGACTTTTCGTTTCACTCGCCAAGGAAATCATGCTTTCCTTCCTAAAGACCGCGCTCAGGTGGGCTCCGGCGGTCTTATCTCTAGCATTCGGTCGACCACGGAAAGAAAATCCCACCGTTACTGCGATCGAAGATCTCCAGAAATCTGAAAAGGCAAAGAATGATGCTGAGAAGCTCGCCAAAGACTACAAAGACCTCGCCGATCAGATGAGGCAGGACGCCGCAGGAGAGCGCGAGCGGGCTCGCGTACGTCAGGAAAAGGCAGACGAGGCTGCCACGCGTGCTGCGCAGGGGATGGCGCAGATGAAGGTACAGATGGAAGAGGCCGCCGGGATCGCGAGGCGTGCGGCGGAGTTGAGTGAGGCGGCTTCCAAAGCTTCCAAGGAGGATGCTGAGAGACTCAGGCGGGAGGCGCAGCAGGAGCGGGAACGCGCACAGAAGATCCGGGAGGATGCGGAGAAGACGGCTGCTGCTGCAAATGAGAAGGCAGAGAGGGCGCAACGGGCTGCGGATGAGCAACGCCGCGAGGCAGAGGCTATCAAGGCTCGTGCTGAACAGACGGCTCGCGCTGCTGCAGAAGAGGCCCGCAAGGCGAACGAGGCTAAAGCAGATGCTGAAAGACGTTTAAAGGAGGGTATTCAGCCTGTTGTGACACCTTCCCCTGAGGAACTCGCCGCGGCCAAGAGACGCATCCAGTACAGGGAGGATCATTTTCACTTCGCAGTCGCAGGCGTATCTGGTAGCGGCAAATCTTCCCTCGTGAACGCGTTTCGCGGTTTGCGCATCGATGACGCGGGTGCTGCGGCTGTCGGGGTCACGGAGACGACGCTCCAGATGACCCGATACAAAGACCAAAACCCAGAAAACCGGCTGGTATGGTACGACGTCCCCGGTGCGGGTACGTTCAAATGCCGTGACTGGCAGTACTTCAACGACCAGGGTCTCTATGTCTTTGACTGCATCATCGTGCTCTTCGACAATCGCTTCACAATGACGGACATTGCAATTCTCACCAATGCAAGGCGGTTCAAAATTCCAACATACATCGTTCGTTCCAAGGCTGATCAGCACATCCGGAATATTGTGCGGGAGAAGGGGCAGGATAGCGATGACGAAGATGACATCGAGCGCCGTAACCAGTTGTACAAAGCTGCAAGGAAGCAGTTTATCGATAGGACGAGGAGGAGCGTCAAGACCAACTTGGAAGACGCGAACCTCCCAGATCAGCGCGTATACATCGTCTCCAACACTACGTTGTTGAGCGTAGTGCGAGACAAGATCCCGAAGAAGACGATTGACGAGGTAGAACTCGTGAATGACCTGTTTAACGAGGCGTCTAGAAGGCGGAAGGTGGAGCCTATGGCTCAATGAGATAATTTTCAATGTTCTGCTTCGTGGCAGCGGCTGTTTCCTTTGGCTTTGGCTTTGGCTTTGGCACTTGTTCTTGATATCTGACGACTGTTTGAGCTATGTATATGTTGAATTGGAGCATTGAATGATGTGTGGATTCTTCGTGGGAACCAGTGGTTTGCTGCACGGACTTGCTTATCGTCTACCAACATACATGGAAGACAAGCTCTCGAGCCTCGAGGTGCTTGCACATCGTTCGATCGTTCGACTCAACGATACTCGCCCGTGAAATGTATTAGATCAAGCTTGAAGGCGGTACGTCTACGTGCATTACTATCGCTGGAACATGTTACGAAGGACTTAAACTACATACCAGCTGCTGCTCAACGCCCATCGTCGGGTCCACACCGGCGTCTCGTTGTGATCAGCAGGGTTCAGGGCCGGGGCACGATACACGTATATTAGTTACGCTCTCCGTGCCCGCTCCACGGCCACAACACTACCACCCTTGCTGATACCCATTATCGTTTTTTGTCTACTCGACAACCGAATCATGGCCGAGGTGGTATCGAGACTGTTTGGCTGCTGCCCCGAGTCGGAGAACCCCACCCTCCGTGAGATCGAAGCGCTGCAGAACGCTGAACGCGCCCTAGAGGCGGCCGAGGAGGCGGTCAGGGCCACGCAATACTTCGCCAAAGAATTCCAGCGGAAAGCCGGCCGGTTCCGCGAGGAAGCCCAGATGCGCCAGGAAGAGGCGGACTGCGTGGCCGCGCAGGCTGCGGAGGAGACGTCACGGATGAGGGCACAGATGAAAGAGGCTGAGAACGTTACAAGGCGCGCTCAGCAGCTCACTGAGGCTGAGAACGCTGCGAGGCGCGACCAAGAACTTGCTAAGGCAGCTTTTAACGCCGCCAGAGAGGATGCGGAGAGGTTTTCAAGAGAAGCGAAAGAGGAGCAGGAACGCGCGCAGAAGATGCAAGAGGATGCGGAGAGGGCGATGGCAACTGCAAAGGAAGAGGCGGAAAAGGCGCAACGGGCTGCGGATGAACAGCGCCGCGAGGCTGAGTTTGCGAAAGTTCTGGCGGAGGGGATGGCGCGCGCAACAACGGAGGAGACACGGAAGGCGAACGAGGCTAGGGAAGACGCCGAAAGACGTCGGAAGGAGGGTATTCAGCCCGTCGTGATGCCTTCCCCTGAGGAACTTGCCGAGGCCAAGAAGTGCGTTCAGTACAGGGAGGATTGTTTTCACTTTGCAGTTACAGGCATATCAGGTAGCGGCAAGTCCTCGCTCCTGAATGCCTTTCGCGGTTTGCGCACCCGAGATGCGGGTGCTGCCGTGGTAGGAGTCACGGAGAAGGCGCTCCAGACGACCCGATACCACGAGGCGAATCCGGGCAACCCGTGCGTATGGTACGACGTCCCTGGTGCGGGTAGGTTCAGATGCAGCGACTGGCAATACTTCAACTCCCAGAATTTGTATGTTTTCGACTGCATCATCGTGCTCTTCGATAATCGGTTCATGGCGATTGACATCACCACCCTAACCAACGCGAGACAGTTCAAAATTCCAACCTACATCGTTCGTTCCAAGGCTGACCGGTGTATCCGGAACATCATGATGGATATCGACAGCGAGGGGGACGACGAAGAAAACATTGAGCGCCGTAACAAGCTGTACGAAGCCGCGCGGAAGCAGTTTATCGACATGACGCGGGAGTACGTCCGGGACAGGTTAAAAGATGCAAACCTCCCGGACCAGCGCGTATACATCGTCTCCAACACCACGCTTTTGAGCGTTGTACTGAATAAGATGCCGAAGAACACAATTGACGAGCTGGAATTGCTCAACAATATGATCAATGATGCTCACGCAAGACGAGAGGCTAGACACACCGATGAATGAAGTCGCGAATCATGATCTTTACTACTCAAGTGGGTCTAGGGATAGTGCTTGCTTTGCACACATGAAAACCAGGAATGACTTCCGTCGCCATGGTCTCTACTGAGATATTTGGGCTTCAGTTCATAGATCATAGTATTATACTATTGAAAGGATACCTAAAGCAGAGAGTTGTCTCAATGACAAAGTCGCACTGCTTTCAGCATCAACTTCCACTCACCAGACGTCCAGAACGTCGTCCAGCGCTCGATTGGCTCTGGGACAAGTTCTGCGAAGTCTTCGAAACGGGTGTTGCCGGACGTGTACCCCGCGTTTAACTTGGCCATCAAGGGCAAATTGACACTGCTCCCCGAGTCCTGACTCATCAATACCTCGGATGACGTTGATCCGGATGCGTACATGTTGTAGCCGCTGGCGATGTCGATCCATGTTCAAGGTATTGCCAGCGGTTTCGGGGCGCTGACGCGAAAAACAAGGTCGCTTCCTCCAGGACGGGATCAGGACGTGTTGGAATTGGTGGCGCCCTCACGATGGTAGCAGACACCGTCGGCGAGACAAAACACGGCGAGTCGGATGCCGAATTTGCATGACGTTCTCTCGAACTCGTCATTGCAAGACGACCACCGTCGCCGATAGTCTGGTCACCAGGACACGTCACCGACATCAGACTTGTTTGCTTGGAGCTCGGGGAGGATGCGGCTGGTTTGCGTAGGCATGTTAGTTACTTCAGTGCCACGCGCCATTTCGGCAGAGTGACACTCTGAACAACTTCGAGATCACTGCAAGACAAGTTTGTTCGGATCTCAACTAAAAGGCACTTATTCGTCTATGTCCCGTAAGTCACTGAATGTTGTGGAAAAGACGAACGCTGACTCGTACATGATTTTTTTGGTTCCCTGTGGCGTGAAGAGACTCAGTACATATGGCGGCCGTGGCCCCAGGAAGAGATCAACAAGAACCTGAAATTGGCGTCCAACCTCCGTGCCGAAAAGAATTCATATTTGCCTATTTTTCGCCTTCCACCCGAAACTCTTGCAAACATATTTATCCATGGCTCACGCGACTATCACGAGAGCGACGACCATCCCGCTTTTCATATCCCTCGCTGGGTTAGTGTCTCATATGTTTGCTGTCATTGGCGCGACGTTGCTTTGAACTGTCCAACACTTTGGACATACCATTTCACTTCATCGTTACGCTGGACAGATGAATTATTGGCCAGGTCAAAACAAGCATCGTTGAAGATACACATCTACTTTGATCCGCAGAGAGACGACCCCTGGTGGTCGGATCTTGTGGAAAGATCGTTGACCCATGTAGAACGAATCCAGGAGTTCCGTCTATGCGTCCCGGCTGTAGCTCTTCCATCAGACCTCTCCTTGCGTGCCCCTCGTTTGCAGATCCTGGATATCGTGGGGACTTGTAGCCGTTCTTCCGACTCGTGGCCTTCAAGAATCAACGACGGGGATATTCCTCCTTTCCGTACACTGAAGCTCACTGACTGTCCGCTGCCATGGCAATCACTCAACCTGAGCGGACTAACAACACTCTTCCTGTGTCGTGTTCCTTCTCCATCCCAACAGAATATCTTGGATTTTTTAGCCACCCTGAGCCGTATGCAAGCCTCACAGTCTTGCATCTTGAGTATGCTATTTCTAGTGCCCGTGGAGCATTTGATGTTTCCTTGCAAATCAGCTTACCCTGTCTTACTCGCCTTTTCATGATCGCTCCACTCTCAACGGTCGTTGCATTGCTATCTTGCGTAAACATCCCATTGAAAACAGCAGTCAGGCTAGGATTTCAACGCAAAGACGGTTCATCCATTGACGATTATGCACAAATTTCTCGAGCTCCCGCACAAAGATTCAGCTACTCCAAAGATTTGTCATCGCTCAGCCCCACGTTTCCCTTTGTTCCAACCGACATTCGCTTTGTGTGTATCAAAGCATGATTTTTGCGATCATCGTCTGTTAATGGAGCGCCCACGATGGGATTGCAACATTCCTCTCGTTGGAATGGAGCGTCATTCAATGATCAATAGGGAGCACATCGTAAGCAACATCTGTTGCTCTATCCCCTCGACGGATGTTCAGACACTTCATGTCAGTGGGCCACCATTCTCGTTTGACTTTTGGAGGAAAACGTTAGGCCATCTTCATGGATTACGGAACATGAAACTGAGTGATGGCTACATGCCTGACCTGGTTTCTTTGCTCACTCTCGCTGCTGACGAGCTAGTGGAGACTCCGAGGGAAACTAGTGATCGCAATCCGACTCCAAGTCACAATTTTTTACTAGCCCTGGAGGAGTTGGAGGTTTGCTATATTACGTTTGCATCTGAGGACAGTTTGTCGAGGAACGCTATCTCTGAAAAATCACTCCTCGAAGCACTGTCTACCCCCAAAGCGCTCTGTCCTCATCTCATCATGACCTCATGTGGTGTTGAAGATGAGAAGATAATGAGTCACTAGTTAGACATGGAGGAATAATTACCTTCTCTATGCGGATTCGGCAGAAGGAGATCAATTGAAAGGGACCCTACTCTAGTAGTACAATCGTAATTTCTTATTTCTACACGTTGGAATTTGAGGGCAAGGTAAGCATCTTCAACTGAGACAACAAACGACATACTAAAAGTCCAAGAGAATGCAAGAACGATGGTATGATAGCGTCAGCACTACACAAATTCTAAGTCTATTTTTAGTTATGACGACATAAAATGCTCGTAGTATCCCCCGAATGCCGACTCTGCATCTTTCAGTAGAGTGGTAAGAAGGATAATGTCGCCCTCTCCAAGGTGCGAGTGATCATCCTGGGCGAGCTCCAGACATGTCAGTGATCCGGGGGACGCTCTGCTCTCCTTCATCTGCTGAACCACCTTGTTCCTCCACCGCTGCCACACCTGAGTGTCGTTCGGGATGAAATCCCGAAGGATTTTTGTAGGATGATTAATTCCACCGTACGGACTCTCCATCCCGTCACAAACGAGGAGGCAGGCAAAGACTGTCATCGCCGTCCTCGTTCCCAGACGGAATTTGCGCATCTTTGGTTTGCCTAGCTTGTTGAAGAGGACTTCCGCTTGGATCTTTTCTTTCTCCAAGGAAGAGAGATACGAGTTGTAGGCCCATGACACTCCAAGGGTGCCAAGGAACAAGATTTGGCCGAAGAGCTTTCCTTGGGGAATGAGAAGAAGCTGGAGCAAGAACTGGATGAGGAGCAGCAGAGAACAGAGTCCGATGGAATGGTATGCGGGCGCTCCGCCGATTGTAAGTAGAAATATCCCTTTTGTGATCGCGTTCACATCCTTTTCAGCTCCCTTCACCACGATGACAGTGTCATCCCCTATGAGCATACCGTCACCCGGCGGCGCACCTGGTGCTGGCTTCTTGACGGTATCCAGGGTGAGTTGTCCAGAGCCGATTACTAGGCAAGCGATTCCGCTCGAGATGATACCGAGTAAGATCATCCCGAAAGAGTACCAGTCCGCAACCATAGCACACATGATGCAGCCAGCAAAGCTGATTATAATGGGGATGAAAGCAACAAGTGCGTTGCCAAGGTCTCGCTTGGGAACATCTTCATCGTACTTGACGTCCTTCAATTCCAAGTACGCGACATTACTTGGGGCAGTTTCTCTCCCGGGGATACGCTCTAGACCCTTTTCGTCCTTGGCCTTCTGCATCGTGAGGTATCCCAGGTGGCCGGTCTGCATCTCTGTCCCAGAGAGCGTAGCAACATACTTTGGTCCCTGCCTTCCATCCAGCCCAAATGCCACTGCTGGCATCTCGTTTGGACCTGGGAAGAGCCCATCCCATATACGGGTACTTGCGAGCTGGCCAAACCGCTTCGCAACCGTATAACTTCCTGGTGAGTTGTACCACCCCAGCCACTTTTGCTCCCTTGAACCCACCGCGGCACCGATCGTGGCACTGCCCCATGCAACCAGACTCAGACAAGACCTTCTCTTACTCCCGGGCATATCTGTCAACAAAAAGGACGTACAACTATGTAGATCAGAGACCGACTCACCCCGACAAGCACGGCACATCCCTTTTATGCATCCATGGTTTCCCAGACCTGTCGTATGGCTGGAGAAACCAGATCTTACCTTGGGTCGCACAGGGATACCGCATCATAGCACCAGATATACCATATGTTAGGGTACGGAAAAACAGATATGCCCCTCGAAGCATGATACCTTCAGGACGACGAAATCACTTATCTGACATATTCCTTCCGTGGAAACCTGGATAGGGCGGCCTCTCGCCACATTCTATACGACCTATGATACGCCTTTTCTTCGCCGCAACGCCATCCATACAACGGGGTTTGCAATTCTAGGATGGACCTAGATGGTGTTCAGAATTAAAGTTTATTTGGGAACTTTGGCAGAACAACCTTACTAACCTAGCCTCGTCTGCTAGTAGCAGACGAGGCTTGGACCGTTTCAAGGGCAGAGTGTGTTTGAATGACATAGAATTCCGACAGGCTGTCTTGTTCTAGATCAGTCCACAATGCATTGTACGGTTAATCACACAAGTACTGTCTTAAGCGCTTGCATGAGCCCTGGCGCACAATGCCCGCTTTTCTGTTTGGGCAAGAGAATGTGTGATTAGGACGACCCAGCTCACCCAAGTCGGATAACCTTGGCCTACCTGTTGCGCATGACACTGTCGATCATACTTGCGACGTTCACCATTCCCAATCGTAACGAAGTTTGCGTACACAAAACTGTCCGCGTCGTCCTCCAGACCACCTTGAAGTCCGTGAGGGCACGATTTGACTTGCACTCGCCGCAGTATCCCTTCACTCACAATTAAGTACCCGATGACTCAATTGTGACGAGATTCATATGTTCCAGAGTCCAGGTGCGATGATAACGCAACATGGAAGCAAAAGGTTCGTGTATCACAAGGCAACGGTGTGGTCCAGGTTCTAAACCTTTTGGTAATCGACGGTCTTACTTGATTTGGGTCTCGACGATCCTTGACCACGCAGCGCGGAGTAATAAAGACTCCACCAGAAGGTGAACTATGTTGCGAGGAAGTAGAGCTATGAAAAGTGAGAGGGCGTTATCAACATGATGTGCGACAAACCAAATGAAGTTGTCTTACCAGCCAGTGGGAAGAGAAGCCAGAAACGCACGTTAGTGCAGTCCTGTCAGTGTGTCAATTCAACTGCTTCCGTGATCACGCAGAAATACCTTCGAACAATGTGCGGCACGAGAAGCATATGTAATAGAATAGGAAAACGCAAACAAAGTAGGACATACGACACTAAGTACATGTCTTGAGAACCAATGTAGTCCTTAATGACTCTGGGGAGATAGATTGCCATTTGGGACACCGAACGGATGCCTGCGACTGCCATACGCCTCGCCGTATAGGTCCCTCAGAAATTCGAGCTCATCGATGGTCTTCTTTGGGGATTTATCCCGAACGATCGCCAGCAAAGTCTTGTGAGAGATGATGTAGACCCGTTGGTCTGGGAGTTGAGCCCCCGCCAAATTCTCCTTGGTACTGCGACGCGTCTCAGTGATGAGCTGTTCGCGAGCAGCCTTGTACATCCCCTCTTTCGTCTTTGCCTCGGCATCAGAATCATACCCCATCTCTTGCATGAGGTTGCGAATGTGTTGGTCGGCCTTTGAGCGGACAATGAAGGTCGGGATTTTGAAACGACGGCAGTTCTTCAGAATGGCTTGGTCGGTCATCGTGAAACGATTGTTGAATAGGACGATGACACAGTCAAAGACATAGAGTCCTTGAGAGTTGAAGTATTGCCAGTCGGGGATCTTCAAAGTCCCAGATCCCGGGACGTCGTACCATGTAAACTGGTCGGCGTGATTGGGATCGGGGTATCGACCAATCTCCAAGGTAGTTTCTACAACGCCAGTGGGAGCCGCATTCGGGTCTTGGTTGTTCATGCCGCAAAGAGCATTGATCAAGGTTGATTTACCACTCCCGGCCACACCAGCGACGGCGAAATGGAAGATCCCATCCTTGTACTCCACCTTCTCCTTGGCTGCTCGGATCTCGTCTGCGGTGGGCATGACGACAGGTTGAATGCCTTCCTTGAGTAGCCTCGCCGCTTTTTCCTGCTCTTCCTTAGCTTTTCTGGCCTCCTCAGCCGCTTTGCGAGCTGCCTCCTCGGCGGCAGCCTGCTCGCGCCTGGCCCTCTCTATCTCTTCCTGCCGGGCTTTCTGACGTCGCGCTTCTTCTTCCTGGGCAGCAATAGCAGCTTTTCTCGCAGCCTCCTCAGCAGCCCTGGTGCGCTTTCGTTCCTCTTCCAGCTCTCTCGCCATCCTCTCCTGACGCTCGCGTTCTGCACGAGCCCACGCCTCCGCTTGTTCCTGAGCGACTCGGGCGGCACGCTCCGCGGCCTCCATCTCTCGACGGATACGCTCGGCCTCCTCTCGAGCTGCCTGAGCAGCCCTCTCCCTAGCGAGGTACGCCTCATACTCCCTCCGCCTTTGCTCCTCCGCCTCGCGCGCCGCTCGCTCTGCAGCTTCTTGCGCCCATCGGGCAGCCTCTTCCGCCCTACGTTGCTGCTCCTCTGCCTGTCGACGTGCTTCTTGAGCTGCTTGCCTCTCTCGTTCGATGGCGCCCCAGTCGGGTTCACAGTGGGATTGGCCCCCTCCCATTGTTAAAGAGGATGGGATGGGTACGTGGAAAGGCGGTTTGTGTGATAGGGGAAGAGCCCTGTGTTTTTGTATGCAATGGGATGCTGGTGCACGAAGGCCACGACTCGGGGACCTAGAATTCCGTACAGGCTATACTAGTAGCTTCGAGGTGATCCGCGATCGAGGGTATGGGTGTACATACAGGTTGGGTAAAAACGGGCCACGACTCGGGGACCTAGAATTCCGTACAGGCTAGTAGCTTCGAGGTGATCCGTGATCGAGGGTACGAATCTCTGGGGTACACACAGCAAGTTAGTGACATGATGATGGTTTGGTAAAAACGGGCAACGGTCTTCTTTCATAATCGTGAATTCACATGCGAACTATGCCGGACGGGGTTTCATCCACTCCACCATGAAATCCACCATGACGGCTCGCTCATCGGCGCCCAAGAAATCGTACAAGGGTAGTTATATACATCCTGTAGCTGCGCCAAGACGCCCTGTCCCCGATTCTCTGTTAGTCAAACCAAAAAGTTTCATGTGAGAGCGTGTAAGTCAATATTATGTAAAGCATTTTTCACAAATGAACCATTTGTATTATTTAGAAATGTAAAAGATGGCCCAGCCTCGAATGAGATTGGACACATGTAATTGAAGAGAAAAAAGAGCGCTTTCGCAATACCCTTTCATCCCAGACCCAAACGATCTACAAGATGCATCAGAACGAGCCCACAAACAGCCAGAACGACAGGTAGAAGGATACGCGCCAAGCATAGGTCGAAGCGAGCGAACCGCGACGGATGTCAAAGCGGACGCATCGCCAGCGTCATGGAGTGACGAGGACCCTAGGAACGTGCCCCGCGTCAGAACAAGTCAGCACACAGCCAGAACGAACGGTCGAAGACAACTCACCACCCAGCAGCTCCAGACGACCCAGACGACCTGAACGACGAAACGGCCGTACCAGCCGATGTCCACAGCATTAGGGAACGTCCCCAATGCCACAGGGACGAGCGCGTCGTCGAAACGAACGCGCTATGTCGAGTTAGATGGCCAGGAGGACTTGAGGGCGCATGGAGCGAGTTGGGACACGTTGAGCACGATTGGAGCGGCGGAAACGTTCGTGACAACGTCCTTGGCGATGAGGAAGACCCTGGGAACGAGGAGAACGCGCGCAAAGTCGAAGTCGGACGCGCTGGAGACAATTGGGACCGCCAAAACGTTGGAAATGGCGTCAGATACGATACGATAGAGTGCTGGATGGATGGCACAACGAGCGGCACACACTACGAGTCGAAATGGCTCGACACGCGACCGCTAGCTGAAGACGACGTGAGTCAGTACGGACGATCCAGGTGCACAACGACGGACGTACCTAGGCCATCGAAGCAACCTCGTGAACTCCCCAAGTCGCCTCCCGAATATTTCGGGCCACCACAGCAACGTCGAAGGCTAAAGTCGTGACCTACAAAAGTCAGTCACACCCGAGTGCATAGATGGACTTACAAGGCGAGTAGCCACGTCGAGGCCAAATCGGACACGTCGGATACTCACCACGGAGGCTGGGTAATGTCCCAGACCCACCATCTACACTGC